>JABRWK010000174.1:53008-65281 GCA_013372445.1 Hypothenemus hampei | reverse complement strand
GTCCTTCATTTTGTGTCAAGGCATACTACGATATTTTTTCATTTTCTCTAAAAACTTTATCATACTGTATTGTTTACAGAAATGATACAAGATCTGCAGTAAAAGTATTCTAAAACAAAAAAAAATGCAAAAAACGTCATATGCATTACCATTAGCTTAATAGGAAAAATAAATCTTAAAATGCTAATAACTGGAAAACTGTAACACTTGGTATATAGGTAAATTAGGTTCAATCGACTCCAAATGACTCCCTTTATCACCCCTTTAAGGATTGGTATTGACCTACCGGACACCCTGTATAATACCGTCACCGAAGATTTAAAAAAAAATTGGTTATAAGCTCCTCAAATCGGTCTAAAACAGCACTTTTTGACCATTTAGACTTAAATATTTCGAAATTCTGATGTGATACAGCAATTTTGATACCATTCTCGAATTCAGCGCACCCAAAAACATAAAGTATAGGTGGAATGGTGCACTAAGTTTTTTCATCACAGGCCTGTGTAATCAATAAAAACAGATGTTTTTATGAAAAATGACATATGTCATTAAAAAAAAATTTAATATTAAAAATACCTATCAAAAATTACTGAAATAGGCATTTTTAAGAACTCGTTGTACTGACAAGGGAACCGTTTCAAATGTTTTTTTTTAAATAGATTTGAGTTATTCAGATGTCAAATATATTTTGCATATTTTTCTAATACTACCTCAAGAGCATTACTATAACACCACTTTATTTTTCCTACTTTTGCCCAAAAAATAAGGAAAATTGCAAAATCAGGCTTTCGTTACTGGTTCAAATTACGTTTACAATTTAGTGGTACCTAATTGTTTAAACTAACTTTCTTAAGACAGTATCAAGATAACAGCTAAATTCAAGTGGTGCTACAATTATGCTCTAGAGTCTAGAGCATATTTAAGTAACAACAAAAATTAGTATAATGAATGTGAAATAATAAAAGTAAGTAATAATAATAATAATGTTTAAAGCGGAAATTAAATTGACTCCATTCATAAACATGGAATTTAAGTTACCTATGTGATAATGCATTGTGTGTAAAATATCAAGTGGTGGTATAATTATGCTCTTGAGTGTGTAGTATACATATTGTACTTTGAAGTACATATAGAGTTTGCTTTGCTCAGAGTCTCACACTCTCAATTCAAGTTTACTCTTGTTTTATGTTGGGTAGAATATGTACGTATTTTCATTCAATTATCCTATCAAATTTAAGCTCAACATTTTTATAGAAACGGCAACGTCGCACTTATGAAAATAATTAATAAAATAAAACTGATTGGTTTACTTGTGTAATTAAATTTTCCGAACAATCGTACAATATACTCTCTGTAAATGTCTAACTTACCTCCAATTACTTACAACTTGTATAAGCACTACATAGCACGTAAAATACATAGTATAATTCTGAGCTATTGAATTCTCAGAAACATAAATTTTAAATATAAACTTAATCAAAATTGTGGCAATGAGAATATAAATATAAATTTTACATTCACATTGTTACTTTTTATTCTCTATGAGATGATTGAATTAGATATTCCATTCAACTTTTGTTTTTCAAAACTACCATCAATTTTTTTTTAATGGTTGAGAAAGGTTTTTTCATGCGTTATACATTATACCTATTATATTTTTTATTGTGAATCTAACAAAATTTCACATATACTCTTTATTAGAAGTTTTGTATTAAAAAAATATCAAATGAAAAAAAAATAGAAAAAACAAAACGGAATCAGATAGAAAATCTAATTAAAAAATTATAAAATGGAAAAAAAGGAAAACTGGTAATGAAAATGCAAAATGTATTGTAATTTATCTTTTAAAATAAAATTAAAAAAAGTTAAAAAATAAATTATGAACAAAATTAGTCTGTTTCTAACATTTTCGAAAATACCTATTCTGAATTTTCTAATTTGAAATCATGATATTACGGAATTCAGAAAAACGCACCTTTTTTGAAATCTAAACACCTTTATTTCTCATATGGCTTACTAGATCTTTATGGAATGCATTCTTATACGTGTTCGACTGTATTTGCATATGATTAAATGTTTAAAAAAATAATAAACTAAATTTAATTTACATATAACTATAAATAGGATATAAATAGAGGGTGTTTCGAAAAATGTGGACACTTTATTGAAAACCAAATATACTCTTAAAAAATTGACGAGTGGTAGTCTTAAAAATCTAAAAAAAGGAAACTCGCAAGAACCAGGAACAAATCTCTTTTCAAAAATTTCAGGAAAGATTTTTTAAAACGTAATAGTAACATTTAAAATGGTGAGCAGAAATCACATAAGTTATGTCGAAATCTACTTTTTATTTCAAA
This sequence comes from Hypothenemus hampei, assembly GCA_013372445.1. Classification (NCBI taxonomy): domain Eukaryota; kingdom Metazoa; phylum Arthropoda; class Insecta; order Coleoptera; family Curculionidae; genus Hypothenemus; species Hypothenemus hampei. The sequence goes on along the minus strand of JABRWK010000174.1, from coordinate 62,924 downwards.
TTTGTTCGTATAGGGTTTTTTTATGGATAAGTACTCAAAATGTGCATTCTGAATGTAGTTAATTTCCTTCTTCAGCTGTAAGAATGGCCAGTTACGTTCACTTTTCACTTTTTTAAATTTCAAGAAGTGGTATTAAGGATTCTTAAAAAAATAATTAAGTATTTCGTCTTATGATCAGTTGAAATTTATCTGTATCGAATTTCATTGGTCTAGAATACTGGGTGTACGATACTGTTTTCTTAATATAATTACTATAATTTACATTATTTTGGAATAAGCAGCAACAAATTATTGAAAGTACATTATAAAAAGAAAAAAAGGTTGTTATAAACTTTTGGACAAAATTAGCGTATCACTTGAAAATACATTAAACTTTGACAATTAATATTTTCCGAACCACTTATCGTATAAAAATGATTTTTTTTGTCAATCGTAGCTCTGTAGTAAGGAGATGTCCAAAAAATAAAATCAAAACATTGTACAGAGCGTATAAATAGTATCATGTTTTCTCATCAAAGTTTAACGTTTTTATCTTGAACCTTAACGCACTTTAGACGAGACATCTTCGATACTCATTGTCAATGTATAGAATGCAAGAAATCTTAAAAAATTGAATATCTATGAAAGGGTCGAAGATAAATACACCCCTAAAAAAACAAAATTCTGAAGAAAAACAAGACTGATTCACTGTTTAATTTTTATATCCCTCAGTAACTTGGTATTGCCCAGAGAAGACGTTAAACTTTGATGAAAAAATATGACATATACTATACGTATACATATTTATACGCCCTGTACAATAGTTATTTTTTGGATATCTCATCGCTAGAGGAAATTCACCCATAACAGAACTACGATTGACAAAAATATCATTCTAATACGATAAGTGGTTGGGAAAATATTAATTGTTAAAGTTTAACGAATTTTCAAATGACGCGCTAATTTTGTCCAGCAGTTTAGATACCAGCTCTTATGAGTAATTAGTACTACTAGTACACTAATACTATTAATTAATATAACTAATAGTAGTAGTTTAAGAAAAGTAATAAGTTGAAACAGTGTTATAACCTTTAAAAAAACTAGAAATAATAAAAGAAGTTGGTGATGCAAGGCGTAGTTTTTGTGAAACGGGTAATAATTGATATCATCCAGGACTTGATATCATGAAAAAGTTCCCATTATTAACAATTTTTTTGACTATTATGGAATTTGGATTTGAAATACTGTTAAATCAGAATACAAATATGGAGATTCAAGGAGAACAAAAATAAATCTTCGTTATTTCAATGATAATTGAATTAGTCGTTTCAGAAATTCGTCATGTACAAGGAATCAAACTTTCGGGAAAACAAAAAAAAACGTTTTATTTTAAGGCCGTATTGGATTTCTGTTTGTTCCATCAATTTCAACCCATTTTTAAAGTAGCTTATAAAGGTTCAGATACAATAGATTTCTGTTACAAACTGTAGATCTAAATTGTAGAAGTAAAATAAATTGAAAATCGCAAAAAAATTAAATCAATTTTTTTGGACATAACGAGTTTCTGAAACGACTGATTCAATTCAAATTTAAGTTTCAGAGATGCTAGTAAAAATTTAAATTGTTCTCAAATTTATATCTGTAAATATTTAAAAAAAAACCTTTTAAAGCAACAATTTTTCATATACTTAAAGCTGAATGATTCAAGAATGGTAATTCTGTTTACAAGGCATGTATCAAGATTTAAGAAAAATATATTATCCTATACTCATGAAGCTACATTTACGACAAATAGCAGTGTATTGCCTCAAAGTGACAGAATGTGGAACAAATATAATTCACGATTTAATTCGATAATAGAAAGTAAAAGACAATACTTTTCAAAATTAAATAAACGAGTCCAGAACATGTACTGTTTTTTTTTTAGATTTAATCGAAGTTAAACCAATTGTAAGATGTAGAACACCGGTCCAAGCTAATATTAAACCCAAATATGCAGGTTTTAAATTTTTTATTATTTACATGTTGAGTACTCTCCTTTATAGTTTTGAAAGTAATTATCATAAGCTAAAACTCAAAAAAGAAAAAAAGGCTAACTTCAAGCACAAACTTGGAGAGGGCCACAAGCCATTGAAGACCTTAGAGAAAGAAGGAGATATGCACAAAAAGTTAGTTTAAAGAAAAATTAACTTCAAATATTCAATCAAATCCTGAAATGGGTATAAAGAACTTGATAATATGTTCACTAAGACATTTTGTTTGAATTGTCAATTCTGAGAAGAACCCTGTGCACTTAGTTACTTTTCGCTAAAATGTGGCTTATTGCTTTCTTCCCCCAAGGTCTTCAATTATCACAACTTTCATATGATGGCTAACGCGGTTGAGGAGTTAGTATGTTTTATAAACTTTTGTCAAAACTATCTTTTTGCACTTCTACTGTTTTTGAGCTCGTCGATTCATTTGAAAGGTCCACTGCAATAATGATGAACGTCCAAAAATTTTCAAATTCAAACTATATACACCATTCTATTACTTTATCTATGTAGTTAGTTATAATGACTACAACTTTAGTAATATCGCTAATAGTACCAAGAAAAAAATGTTTTAAAATTTTGACCACACGACTAAAACGCTCAAAGTCACACCTGTTCCTTGCAATAATGATGAAGGTCCCAAAATTTTCAAAATTTAAATTATAGACGCTATTCTATTTATGTATGTAGTCTCATTAAAACCTTAGTAACGTTATTTCTTTGATTTTGTCTAACTTTTAATTTGAGTTTGTATTAATCAATTAAAACCTTTAAACGCAAATATCTCAAAACTATGTCAAATGGACATTCATCGTTATTGCAGTGGACCCTTCATTTATTTTCTATGGTATTGTAAATACAAAAATTAATGAACCATATTTTAATTGTGCAAATTTGAACGCAACTCGTTTTTTTTTATTTCTACAAAGTGAATTTAGAGATGCACTTGATGAGCCTTCCTTTTAATTATCGCTGCAATTTACATTTACAACTTGATGGAACGCCTATCCATAATGCTACCATTATGGCAAATTGTTTAAATGATAATATTCCTAATTGTTGGATCGGGTAAAATGAGCTGTATATTTTGGCCACCGAGATCCTCAGACATTATGCTTCAGGATTTCTTTCCTTTTGGAAGAATTAAAAATAAAGTGTATGCTACAAGGCTCCAAACCCGAGATACAATCGCAGCAGAGAAGTTTGTTACAATGTAACACAACAGTAGTTAATAAAAATAATAAATAATAATCGTTAACATATGTGTATATTGAAAATTGTATAAGTGAATGTGATGAATTAATGGAAATGACCAATATTTACTTTAAAAACAATTTTTTTTTCTCGTTTCATTGTTTTTAGAAAATTATAATATATTGATTCACATTTATTTGTTAAAAAAACATTGTTAAAAAATAAAATCTAAAAATAATATATTTTTTGTGCACCCTATATTCTAGACCAATGAAATTCAACACAAACAAGTTTTAAGCGATCAGAAAAAGGAATCAGTTATTTATTTTTACTAAAGGCTGGTTTATGAAACGAAGTTGGCGTTACGCTGGCGTCAAAGCTGCGCTGGTCACTCATAAAATTGTTACGAACGTTCATAAAAAGACGTTGTCAATATTTCTTGACAAAATCAGAACAGCATGCAATTTTTGTATTTAATTGCTATTAGTTCACTAGCGTTCAAATAAATCAAACTTTGGCATTAAAGTTATGCCGAAGTTAAAATCGTACAGTTTCAACGCAACGCCAGTGCGAATGCTAGCCTGAGAGAACTTTATAAACATTCAAATGTATATGCATATGTATAAACTCGGCACCAACGCCAACGTAACGCCAATTTCGTTTGATAAACCAGCTTTAAAAGAATTCTTAACACGTTGGCTGCGTTATAGGTCTATGGGGATCAATAGTGTAGTTCTCTTTCGATTAAAAAAAATTATTTCAGGTGAGAAAGGTTTGATTTAGTTCATTTTTGGACTAGAAAAAGTTTGTAAAATATTATTATGTCATCTGAAGTAATTAACTAATATCAATCCACACGACAGTAAAAAACAGAATTTTTAATACTACAACCAACGTGTTAATACCATTTCTTGGAATTTGAAAAAGTGAAAAATGTACTTAATTGATCCTGTGTACAGCTGAAGAATGAAATTACATTTAGTTAATAAAAATTTTGAAATGGTCGTAAGTAATTACTGTACAATTTGTACGCATGTTACCTTGAAATTTTTTTGAAAACAATTTATAAGAAGTTTAGGTAGAAATTATTTCATAAAAGTTTTCAGACATTTTTTAGAAAAATATAGTGTGGAGCAAATAGTTGAGTAGCAAAAGAAAAAATCTCAAAATATTTTTTAAAAAATCACTCGGAAAGTATTAAAGTCTAGTATTCGAAAAAGAATTAAAAATTGAAATAACTCAAAAGCTATTAAGTTTTGGAATATACATGTATAACTGTAAATGTAATGTACATTTGCTCCTTACCTCAATCCCTATCCCTTTCCCAAAGAAACACGTCGAATTATCAGTAACCCTGTATATGAACCCAATGATACAGATAAATATTACATTAAATTCATGAAGTATTAACTAATCGTAAATAAAATAAAATGTATAGATTTATTCTGTCTTTTGTTGGAAAATATTAGGTAGTTTGTGTTCTTTTGGCAAACTTTAATTAAATAATATATCAGTAATTTTGTCATTCATAACATTATCATAACATATAGAATGGAATAAATTCAGTATTTCAATTAATGTCCATTTTTACCATGAGTCCCATGACACTTCAATTTTAAATTCGAAAATGACATCCTACAACGTAAAAATTTCATCTTAAGTTCAACCCCTTTTGAGTGACAGTTGAAACCCTCCAATTTTTATATTGGAAGTAGGGGCTTTTGAAACCTCATTTGAAAGGTTCTTCAGCAATCATAATAATCTTCATATTGTCGGTGTAAAATAAACTCCGATGTACCTCATTGTTTTTATTAACGTCAAGGTTGAGTGATGTTGGCAACTCAAGGATAGATTCGTAATTTCCAGGAAAAAACTGATCTCAATGACCATATTTTGGTAATTTTATCTTTCTATAAAACAACGAGCAATCCAAGCAATAAGAATCATCGTTTACGAACATTTCAACGTCAATTTATTTTTAATATCTATTCCGTCTGTTTTCATACAAATTTATTAGTACGTTACAATATTATTATTGTTATAAAATTTAAACATTCCACTTAAATCCTTAAAATAACAATTCTATAGATGATTGATTACGAAGATAGATCACATTCGCAGACCGAAGTCGCTCAATTCAAAAAAAATCCCAATTTGGTGACTGTGACCCAAGGGATAATTAATAATATTGAAAACCAGTTTCGTAAACATAGGCACATAAGGCAAATAATAAAAGAATTTTTCAGTGAACTAGTTAATGATGCCAAAGTCGATATAATGTTTGAACTTGAAGAAAATCTATGTGATTCCATTTAATAAGAAGTTTCATCATTAGATTTTGGTCATTTCTTTTAAGGGGCTAGACCATTCTACAATTTTGAAAAAATCTCATAATTTCTTTTGATTTAAATATAGGTTAAGGTCTTAAAAATAATATTTCAAAAAATCATTTCCGAAAACTAAGTCTAAATGCTTCAAATTCGAATTCTGCTGAATCGTGTTTTGGCCGGTTAGCGGAAAATTCGTTATCTATGTCAGGCTAGAAAAGAGGTTCATAGCAATTTAAAACACTGAGAACGGAAGTCCAGAAGCCGAATATCAATGAGAAAGATCAACTGCATGGTGAAAGTATCGCTGAGTATCACGTAAGTTATAGTTATATGTATACGACTTAAAACTTTAACCGCATTTTTCTGGAGACTACATTGTTTGAACAAATCGGAAACATAAATCGAACAAATCTTCACCAAACGCCTTGAAAATTTAACTGTACATTCAAAACCATATTATCTAGGAAAGTGATAGGATTTTTTCGCTATGTTGGATAGTTTTTATATTATAAGCAATTATCAATATTTTCATCCAATTATTCGATTTTTCTTTCAAACATGCATCATTTTATCAAAAATAAACATTTAAAAAAAATCTTACAAACTTCTCTAGCGGTTCATATATACAGGGTGAGCCAACTTAATCGTCAAAATTTTATCAGCGTGTTATATGTTCAAAAATAGAACAAAAAATTTAACAGGTTCATCTCCAGGGCGGTTTCCGGTGACCATTTGAGACTTTACTGTGGGACCGTGGTAGTCACCGGCGATCAACTAGTTTCCTTAGATAAATTCAATTCAAATATCGTGGCGAGCACTTTTTAAGGCATGTTAAAGCAAGCTGCACACCTAAGATGCAAATGTTATAAAATTACGCATACTACCGAGTCGCAAGTTGCATTGCATAGTCACATTTCTACCATAGCATCAATGTCTTCTGACAAAGATGATTTCATAATATGGTAAATATTAAAAGAAAATAAGAAAAAACGTCACTACTGGGTACATCTTTATAACAAAAGCAATTTTAAAATTACAAAGGAGTTCATGAAAGATGGTGAAAAATGGTTGCCTTGCTGGGTAGCGATCATTGGCGTGGGTTCAAGTTGTAAATATTTTTCAATTTCTTGAATGAATTTTATTGTTTCACATATATCTTTTTTCATTTTCATGTTACTTTTGCCACTTGACGCAACAAATATTGAACGAGTCGATTCTTGTGGAGAGCGATACATAGGTATGTTCCCTGAAATACAAATGCTTCTTGGTATAAATGCAACTTAAGTGTGCGTATTTTGATTAAATAACACGCAAATGTTAAATGTTGAACGACACATTTGTGATACAACATTTGCATCTTAGGTATGCAGCCTGCTTAAATCATCGCCATGGTCCCAGTCCCTAATGTTTTGCGATCGGGTTGGTAGATTTTTGATTAAAGGGTAAAATATACAAAAATTTTCAGTTTTTATTGAAATTATTGAAAATTGTTAGGACGTCAAAAAAATTGAATTTTGCATTATTACTAGTCTATGTTACTCATAAACACTATTTTTATATAAAAACATCAAATTGAAAGTTTGGTCCCAATGACGAATCTCCAATTTTTCTTATGACGTTGAACCTGTTAAAACATGTGTCGAAAAATGCTTCCTAACGAATTGTATAAAATCCAAAAAAACAAACTGGGAGGTATTGTTATTTGAAAATGGTTTTCACAAAAAAAAACATGCTCCTTACTTAACCAATCTGAACTTACATCTTGTTTTAGAAATTTAGAAAAATGCGTCGTTATGCACTGCCTTAAGAACCATTTTTCGACTGATGTAATAGTAATAATTTTTGTTCTATTTTTAAGTATTCAACCCGTTGGTAAAATTTTGCCAATTAAGTATTGGCTCACCTTGTACATATAATCGAAAAAAATTAAGTTTTTGTTCTACATCACTAATTGTAGGCGCTGTGTTTCTAGCCATGGACCCTTACAAAAAAATCACATAAAAAGAGAAATGTCTTACCGTGTTAATTAAAAGGGGCGTATCTGCAAATTTTATCAGAACTTATTTTTCGGTTGTATTTAAAGAGCTCTATTTTATTTTACCATCAAAAAGCACATACAATCAATACAATGCTGATAATTATGATTTTGGTAAATATACACATACTATCAGGGCCCCAACTTCAATTTGCTTCAAAATGTTTTCTAGGTATTTAGGGACTATTGCTTAATGTAAAAGTATGTTTTTCAAGGTGGGGGAAGCCACTTTTAACCATTTTTTATTAAAAAAATTCTTATATTACGATTTTATACTAATTTTATTAATTTTCCTCACGACTAAAGTGTCTTACGGGGCCATGGAGTGAAAAGTGGTGCTGCGTGAGGTTAATAATACTTCGTTTTAATATATTTTTATGAAATCTCATTTTTTTTTCGAAAATTTCTTATGCCATTTTACTTTTTTTTATAAAACAAAACTAACTTAACCCTCACTTACCTTCACTTCAAATCTTTTTTTTTCGTGAAATTCTCTATTTAATGGTACTCATGGGTAATACAAGTGAAAGAATAGGCCAGTTCTGGTAAAAAAAGAGAAAAGAAGTCCCATTAAAAAGAGAATTTCAGGAAAAAAAGAGATTTGAAGTGAAGGTAAGGTAAGGTCTGATTAAAAACCCGAAAAACGAATTTAATGAAAAATAAAATTCCCAAAAATACACTAAGAGCACGTTATAGTTACCCCATCCAGAACCCCTTTTCACTCCACGGTCCCGTAAGACACTTTAGTCGTGAGGAAAATTAATGAAATTAGTAGAAAATCACAATATATTTTTTTTTATAAATAATAGTTAAACTGGCTTCCCCCGCCTTACACACATACTTTTATATTAAGCAACAGTCCCTAATGCATAGAAAAATTTTTGGATCAAATTGGAGCTGGAACCCTGATTGTATATATTTTATAAAACGACGTATCTGTACATTTGACTAACAAAAAATACAAAAAGTCCAAAATCTTAGTTTTTTAATTTTAGTAGATACGCCCCTTTTAATTAACAAGACAGTGTTGTAGTGTCACCATCCTGTTATTTATGACTATGCAACAATTCTATTTTATAATTTATTAATGTTACAATAAAGAATTTTTTGCAGAATTTCGATTTGTTTCATTGTGTCTTTAAAAAAAATCCCAAAGTATATAATATATAACAACGATATATTTTCGTGCTCTAGAGTAGCCTAACTCCTTAAATCATTCGAAAGCAAATTAGAATATGTTGTTCCATTTAAATGGTAGTAAACGAAATGTGGTTCAATAATGTGTTCGTCTAGAATTCCACACTAAACATGTAGAATCCATTTGTGTTAATGATCGATAGTCAATCTTCAGAACTCTTGGAATGTGATGTGAATAATAGTGGAAATTATGTCTATTTACAAATCAGTTTTTATGAAAAATAGAAATTGCAGAACTGAATACGTTTTTCTAAATTAGCAGTTAAAAGTTACTGATACAGCTGAACATGACAAGTATGAAAGCGATTTTCTTGCAATATGCATTTGATAGGTCTTTAATAATTTCTAAATGCTCACTTATCCGTTTTTGGCTTAAATTTGATTTTTTTTTTCATACAGGGTGTTTCAAAACTCAGTGACTTAATTTTAAGAGCAGATTCCTGACATTTTTCTGAACAAAAAAGTTCTTTTCCATTTTTTAATCAGTTGCCCCATTTTCAAACTACAGCCCCAAATGTCTAGCCAATAAGAACGCACCAAGACTATTGTTATGTACCTAATTTTAGACATTAAATAATTCACTGTATAATATAATTTTACAACTTAGTTTGATACCTAAAATATTATAATATACCGAGAACCTTTTACCTTGAAAAAGGTCCATCGGCGCCAACGTGGGCATTACCAACTGACACGTACTCTAAGTTAGTTCATTTTAATTTTATTATTTTATTATCTCTTAAAAGACACGTAACAGTGTTCATTCCCATATTTTGTAATTTCTGTACTTTCCGATATTGTCTTTTATTATTACCACCACTCAGGAACCTCCCTAAGGGAGGGTATCTCAATGGTAACTTCTTAGGTAAAAAAGAGAGAATAAAGTTAGTTCGAATCGAGCCTTTTTAGAACGTACACGCAGTATTTTCATTTCCTCCTACAAACCACAACATAGTTAATAAAGTATCACTGATATTTCGAAATTATAAAAAGTATTGTTCCACAATTCGTTAGAACATAACACTATTTAAAATTGTCAGTATTGCCATATTTTTTTTTTTTTCAAATTGTGTCAGATTTTTAATTGTCAACTTTTTTGTTGCTAACCTTGCCTCTGTAATAAAATAAAAATAAATCTGGCAATACTG
>JABRWK010000174.1:5042-27897 GCA_013372445.1 Hypothenemus hampei | reverse complement strand
CACATCTCCGCCACTGGTGAATGGTTAAAGCTGGTAATTTTTTGGATTAAGCCTACCGATATGCTAAACTCATATACGAAATTTGGTTAAAAAATCTTAAGCCGTTTGGAATTTAAAAAATAAAGAAATGTCCTTTTTTTAAACTTTAACACTCTGTATCTCGGAAACGAAGCATTTCCGGACTTATGTTTATAGGAACTTTTCGTCTTATTTTGAGCCGTACTCTATGTGGTAGAGCGTTGTATCATGAATTTCCGAACACCCTGTATAATGCTTTAACTCGAATTAGTCAACAAACATAATATTTATTTCAGTTAACAATTATAAAAAAATTCTTTATATTTTACGAAAAAAATAGGAAAAAATGAAACCTTGCAAAAGTGGCATGTTATCCAATGTGGTTTATTTGACTAGTTTACCCTAAATACATATTTATTTAATTATATTAATATTTAGTTAATCATATATTTTCTAAAATTCACATGAAAGGTGAACTTGAAACATAGATTTCATGCAATCTTTTTTTAAAACACTCTGTCAATAAAGACCAATTAATTTTGATGATAGAATGTTAGGAAAATTGAGAAATGAACGTATAAATATAACAGCTATAAAAAAAATTGATGATAGGGAAAGCATTTTTGCACTTACCGTTTCAAACATGACACAATTAATCTCGTTATCAAGCAAAGTCTCACTACTGTTGGCGTCTTTCTTTTCTAAGGCCAAAGCCTGAGCCAACAAATCAATGATTTTTGGTCCTAAGGAACCCAATCTCTCTTCTAAAGCTGTCAATAATCGAAGAACTGACACTATATTAACCTAAAATCAAATTATATTAAAAATATTTCGAGAAGCAATAACAGGTGCAGATAATTTCAGTATTATAACAAGAAAAATTGTGAAAATAATACAGAATATTATCAACAGCAAATTCATTTCTTGATTACCTCAACGTCATCCGGTTCCTCATCAAGTACTGGTGGCGGCAAATAATTTAATGGCGCCCTGAGCATGGAAGGCGGTGTATAATAATCATCATGCGACAGGCGAGAGGAACTATGCGGATACATAACTACAAAAATAAAATTATCATTAAGCCAGAAATGTTTCTTTTTAACTTGCTCTTGTCTCTTTCCCACGGTAGTTCGGCTACAGTTCTGACTCTATCTTTACCCCTAATATCTCGTTCAAAAGAACTTTCACGTAAACCTCGTTCCCTACTTCTTTCTTTAGGTTTAGAGTCTATGTCGTGATCACGTAAGTCACGTTCTCTAATATATTCTCGGGAGTGATAGGAAGAACTGGTATAGGAGTCTGGCGATCTTGATTTCTTGTCTCTCGAGTTTCTAGACATTGCTGGAGATCTTCGAGACTTATCCAATGATCGTCTGCTTCGATCTAAAGATCTACGCCTTTCTAGCGAACGATCTCGGGACTTGAACGAATCTCGACTTCTTCTTCTGTTCAAACTTGGAGAACGTGACTTTCTACTTTTGGCCATAGATCTAGGAGGAGAGGTGTCACTTTCCCAAGGACTGTGCGATCGTTCTTTGTCTCGTGATAATATGGACTTTTTACCAGGAGATTTATCATCCAAAATTATTACTTCTGGATCATCATCGGGTCTTGACGTTATAGGAACTTTTGGTTTATTATTCTGCTCCTTGAGGCGTAATTTGTTTGAAGGTGCATTAATTCGAAAACTTATTGGAGCTGGTTCATCTCCCAAACCTACAACAGGTATTAAAAATGTGCGAGTTATTAAAAAGGATTTTTTTACCAAGGCGCTTTCTGAGTCCATCTTTTCGAATTTTCAGTTCATCCTTGGACAGTTCTTTCATTCGTTTGCCCCAGAATTGAATCCATTCTGGCTTGAAGTCGTATTTTGATACGTCTCTGCCTTCCAATTGAAGTTCTTTGTAGCTAAAAAGGTGCTTTCCTTATAAAAGGAACTTCAAAGGAACAAAAAAAGTATCTATTATAACGGAACCTGATGTTTATAAGTTAAATAGAAAGACAAAAAAACTCATAAGTATCAAGCTTAACGTAATAAAATGTTGACAATTTGAAGTACCGTCTATTCCAGAATAATTTCCACTCGTCGTTATATTTTGGATGTTTTTCTGGATTTTTTTCGTACTGTTTCAATGTTTTCTCGATATCATTCTCAATTGCCTTAGATAACTTGTTGTACTCTTCAATTTTTTGTAATCTATCTTTTTCTCTATTTTTGCGTCTCTCCTCTTCTTCTTCTCTGGTGAATCTTCGTTTAGGAGAAGGGCTGCGCCTGTTATAGATAGCTCTAAAAAAATCAATTTTAAGACTATATTTTCACATTCATCAGACTCTTACTTTCTCTTAACAAAATCTCTACCACCATCAAAATCGCGTTCTCTAGATGGCGGTGAGCGATTTCGGGCCAATCGGCGACCTCGTTTTGGCTGACCATCATCACTACTGATACTAGATATACTAGATAAACTGCGTCTGCGGCTTTTATTCTCTACCGCAGGTGATCGAATCGTGTGAATAGTTTCGTTTCGAGGTTTTTTAGTTACTGTTGGACGTGGCACAATAGGAGGCGAAGGGCTTTTCTTAGTATGCTGTTTAACTGGTTGTTTCTCTATAAAAACTTTGCCTCCAAAATTTGTTGTGTTTGACTTGACTATCCGACCATCATCTACAAAATAAACGGTCAGCTTATCGAAAATTCAAATTTAATTTTAATTACCATCGTAGATCTTAGTAAGTTCTTCGTGTACTACTAATTCAACAAAGTTTGGTCCGTTCTGTTCAGAAAAATGCATCCCCTTCGAAATCATTGTCAAATAATGCATTCTGTCCTTTTCAAACTTATCTTGTTCGATACAAAATGGCCTTAATCTACCAAATTTTTTCTCAGTGGCCTCAGCTATTTTTTGCAATACTATTTGCCAGTTTCTCTTATATTGTTTAGTCATGTAGGGTGCTAAGGCTCGATAACAGGAAGGAAAATGTTTTTGGAGATACTAGAAAAGCAATTTTCTTAATTGTATTTTTTGTACATAATGTATCTTTATAACAATCAGAATAAAAACTTAATAAAGAAATAAAAATAAATTATAAGTTACAACAATATTGCCAATTATTTAATTTCCAAAAATTTGATATTGTATTTTGTATTGAAAGAAGCGCTTTTTAAAAATAAACCTTTATTTGAAAATGTGACGTTTTAGTCGTAAAGAAAATAAAAATTTTATTGTCGACTATAAAAATTGAAACTTAATTATATTTAAAAAATATATAAATTTCGCACGCTGTTGCCGTGTCATAATAACAGTATTCACAAATGGGCCGCGTTAAGCAAAAAGGAACCAATTAATCAACATTTTATTAAAAATTGAGATAACTCCATATTACGAATCCAGTAACTTCATTCTTGATGAACAGCATCAGAAAATCGATTTTTTTTCATAGTTCTCTTCATAATTTAAGTGATTCTTTATTACAAAATCAAAATTACAAATTTTATTTACTCAACAAAGAACCATATGGTAGATTACAAAATTAAAAACGCAAAATGGAACCATTTAAACTTGGTTCCCTTGTACAAAATCTTAGTTGTTGTTCTCATTCAGTTTCCAAAGATGAACATTTTAAAATTTTAGTAACACACTTGAAAAATGACAATTAGCAAAATGTTGAATTACTCAAATAAAATTGTTGTTTGATCCCTTCTTGCTTAACGCAGTCCAATTCATCTTGGCAAGATAATATTTAGATACCTTTTTAGCCAAAGATTAAAGAGCAATCAATGTAATGAAAGCGTTTTCGGTTCCCCAAACTTAAAAAATCTATTGGAGTAGTTCTTGCGGAAATTTAGGATAGCCACGGTATAACCTTTACCAATAATTTGGAAAAGAAGAAAACCTTCGTAGGAGAATAGTACTTGCGGACCCGAAATGATCTCTAAAAGAATTTTATTTTTTTACACGACAACACGCTAGCACAGAAATCGAGTATTATCATTAACTAATTTTGTGATTTGGTGTTTGAATTTATAAACACTACATTTATTCAACTGATTTAGTTTTTTGGATTATTATATCTTTCTTGAACTGAAGGTAAGATTCAAAACTCAAAAACTTAAATATTCTTCTGAATATTTTAGGACCGTTTGTAGAAATAAGTTTTAATCTCATTACCTGAGAAATATGATTGTAACTGGCCAAATGAGTAAGAACAGTCCTCGGATCTCCTTTCTTATCGCATAAAATGCACAAATAGCTTGGTTCACGTGAAGCATCATAATCAACCAATTCAATTAGGTATTCTAAGGCAACCAGAGGTCCCACTTTAAAACCATCCAGCCTCTCCTAAAAAACGTCAATAATAAAATGATTTTGAAATATTTTCACATTGAATTACTCACTTGAATTTGCGCTTTTCGATTAATTTCTCCCTCAAATCCTGGAGGAACCGGTTCTCCTGGAGCCACGTCCACTCGAGTAACAGAGTCATTAATAACACTTCTTTGATCATTTGTGTTATCGTCATCAATTCTTTTACGTCCATAAGTAGCCGACATATTTTGACAGTGTCTTCGTCCAAGTTCATGTTGATATACCCGACCCATGATAGGACATTCACAGACCTAAATATTAAAAATACAATATTTCCGTATAATTTCATGGTAACTTCATTATTACCCGACAAAACCAATGTTCGCTGCCATTGACGTAGTTGAGCTCGAACACATTATCATATCTGCCATTTTTCAGAACAGCCTTAAGTTTCAGGAGGCGATCGTTTTCAGTTTCCTATAAAAATAAGGATTTATGTTAATATTAGACTTTTAATTCCATATTCATAATACATATGTATATTTTAATAACTAAATAAAAGTGCGCACTGATTAGTAATTTTTAACAAAATTGTTAAAAATTTTTGTTCTAATAGAGGTAGGTATATTTTTTCAATTTAATTAGTTGTATTGAAACACAACACAACCTGAAACTTATAAAACAACGAATCTCAATCGAGCTTTGTTACACAATCACAAAGGACCACTGCACAAAAATAAAATCAAAATAGTTTAAATAAGCTATTCAATGAGATCTTTAATGAACTGCTTTACAATAAAAGCATTTTTGTGGTACTTCAAAAACTGTTTGTTACGAATATATATACGATTTGATTTACGACTCCTTTACTTACCCTTTCCATATTAAAGGTGTTGCTTTTTATCCAACAAACCTAACAGACTTAACCCTTAACAACAAAAATATGCTTTACTTACCTTTTTAAAACACTAAAAATGTACAAAAATTTCAATTTGCACCACGAATATAATTAATGTACATAATTTTCCTTTATTTATTACCTGTTTGTTTAATGAATTAAAATCGACAACATCGTCTTCGGTTCCGGGAGCCGCAGGTTCCATTGGCCGAAATTGTTTTTATTTAACACTCAGACAATATAAATTATCTGTAAAAGAGACATGTATTACTTTTTCCATTTGTTGAATGATCTTGCTTGCCGTAATATTCTGTTTTTCTTATTCATTTGTAACTTACCGTGAATAAAATTCCTTATTTTTTAAACATACTTAAAAAAATACCTGTGGTGTTCAAATTTGCCGCCACATCATTCACAACACAACATGGCAACCTTATCTAACTATGTTGTTTTGTTATAACTGTAAACTATTTTTGGTAATAATGTAATAACCAACGAGGTTTCAATATAATTTCAAAAACACCCATAAACTAGGTTTGATAAAAGCAAAGAACAAAATGACAAAATAGCTTCGCCTTTTTTAAATCTAGTGTTCAGTTTATAATAAGGTTATTAAACGAGAACTTTATGGGAAATGGTTTACCTAGCCTTTTGTGTGATGGCTTTTGCAACACAAATTCACTATAAATGCATCGTTTTCCACTACAAGATGAAAACACACATGAAAACTTCTACAATTCTTAAAAACTATCACCCTATGCTTATCATTGAAAACATCATGAAATGACGGAAATGACAATTCATCCTTTGACATTTGACAGGGAAATTCAACATCAAAAAGAAATCTCCATACAAGAATAGAAAAATTAAAATATTGAAGAGTAGAGTCAGAGACAACAATTTTTTAAAACAACAAATGTTGTCTCTGAGTAGAGTTTTTTAAAATTGTTGAACGGTTATTTTTTTTTGAAAAATCATATGTCATTCATAAAAAAGTAAACATTGTTATATTAAAGGCCGTCTTATGTCTAAAACCAAAAAAAAATATTAACGGGAATTAGGAACTACTGTTGCGGTCGGAAAAATGAAGAAATTATTTATTGTACATGACAATAAATTGTTGTGATTATTGATTTCTTTAATTTATTTTGACATTCAATTTTGTCAGTTTTTGTAACCAGTAATTAGGTTTTTAAAAAATAATTGAAACCAAAATTAAAATATAGATATAGTATAAGATATACCTAGACCAGGCATAATTCATAAGATTTTCTTTAGATTAATATTAAAAAGGATCCCACCATGCGTGATCGTACAATTGGTATATTTCATTTTTTATGGAGACATATGGTGACATCCTTTTTCGAAGAATATTCCCTAATTGTTTATTTTTATATGTCTATGGGTTAAACACAAACATCGAAATCGACAGATTTTTCCCATTACTATCGTCAACATAACCTTACTTTCATAACGTGTATTATTTCTTTTAAAAATATTGAAAAATTAAAGTTTTAACAATGAGTGCTATTAGTGATTTTTACATTTCAGACGAAGACATTGATCTTAAAAATGATGAAAAAGTCGTAGAAAATATATTACATCCTAATAAAGCGCATCGTAAGAAAAAAACACAGGAAAGTAGATCCAAGTTGCAAATCTCTAATTTCACCATTAATAACCACAAACCAATTCATGCTGATCAAGACTTAATCTTGGAACCGAAGACAAAGCATTCTAAAATCAAAAATAAAGTTGAAAAAAGTAAGAAAAAAACCTTCACCTTGCCAAAACCTCTGGAAAAACCAAAAGCTGATCGTGTCAAACGTTTGGTGAATTATGAAAAAAACAGATTTCTATTTGATAGATGGGAGGCGTTTGTAGCTTCAAATCGTGCTCAGGCTCATCAAACTTTTCCTCTAGAAAGTGTGAAAAAGCTCAAAGAAACTGTTAAGAGTGCAGTCAATTTTGAAAAGGATTTGACGTACAAATCGAAATTACAACTTGAAATTGAAAAATTGAATACTGAAGTGGAAGAATATAACATTCAAGAAGATGTCAATGAGAATGAAGAAGTAACTTTAACTCTGAAAGAACTAAAAGAAAGAAGAAAAGAGCTGTCCAAACTAAGGGCCCATCAACGATACAAGGAAGCAAAATTAAGAAGGCAGAATAAAATTAAAAGCAAGAAATATCATAGATTGTTACGGAAAGAAAAAATCAAGCAAAAACTAAACGAATTTGAAATATTGCAAAAGACCAATCCAGAGGAAGCTTTAAAAAAATTGGAGGAAATTGAGAAGGCTAGGGTCCTTGAAAGATTTAGTTTAAGGCATAAAGGTACAAGCCAATGGGCTAAAAGTAAACAAGTGAGAGCTAAATATGATAAAGAGGTAGATAGAGAATTTTATTTTAATTATTATTACATATATTATATATCTGTTTTTTAGAGTAGGCAAATGCTCGCTGAGCAGCTTCAAATTAGTAAGGATTTAACTCAGAAAAAAAAGTTGAAAGTGATTCTGAAGATGATGCTTCTGAAACAGAACAGTCATTACCTAGCAATACAGGTGAAAATCCTTGGACGAGGGGGCCAAAAGTTGATCAAGAAGTGAGTGAATTTTTGAATAGTTTCAAGAAATTTCAATCAAAGCTGCATAAAACAAAACAAGACAACGAAGATAATAGCACTAAAAATAAAGATACAGATGTTCAAATGAATGAAAGTTTAGACAATGAATGCTTAGAAGAAACAAATGATGAAATCGATATTAAGAAGCCGAAAAAGAAAGGAAAAACGGAAAAACAACATAAAATTTTGCCTACGAATGTCTTGAAAAAAGTACAATCTTCTCAAGATGATAAGAAAAATTTAAAAAGAAGCGATAAAAAATTGAATTTGATAAATAAAAAGAAACTTGAAGACGTTGAAGATATATTAACAAACGTTGAAAACAAATTAAAACAAAGAATTAGAAAAAGGAGAAAGTAAGAACGCTAGAAAAGCCCGCCAAGTCGGTCAATCGCAGCCCATTAAGAAAAAGAAGGTAACAAAGAAAATTGACTTATCCATGCCTTCTCAAAACAAAAAACAAGTAATAGATGAAGAAATGATAGAACAACCAGTTAATAGTAATCCACAAATAGACAGTTCCGAGATGAATGGCTCAATTGACGCTTTAAAGACCATCCTGAATGTTGAAACTAATAGCAAGTCCCAAATAAAAGATTCAACAACGGACAAAGTCAAGCCCAAAACAACAAATTTAGTATTCACACTTCCAAATCTTATAGTTGAAAATGATCAAGAAGAGGATACAAATCAAGTTATGATTGAGGCATTTGAAGACGATGATATTGCCAAGGACTTTTCAAAAGAAAAGAAAGCTGAAGTGGAAAATGACAAACCTCATGATATTGACTTAAACTTGCCTGGATGGGGTTCTTGGGCTGGAACCGGGATTAAATTAAAAAAACAGAGAAAACGTAGAAGATTTATTGTGAAGATGCCCGAAGTATTGCCTAGAAGGGACGATAACAAGGGATCTTTAATTATAAATGAAAAGGCGGCAGTTAAAATTAAGTCTCATTTGGTTTCCGACGTTCCTTTTCCTTTTAAAACTGTTAAAGACTACGAGTGCAGTATACGAGCCCCAATTGGTAACTCGTTCGTTCCAGAAATTGCTTACAGAAAGTATATTAAGCCTGCTATACAGACTAAGATGGGAACCATTATTGAACCTGTAAATACTAAAGTGTTAATGGGAGTACCAAATTAATAAATATTTATTTTCAACTACATAAACAATTGTCTTCTAAATTTATCCGTAACCAGTTGAGGTACCTTGAAACTCTAGTATAGACTCCAGGATATCCCGGTCTGCCGCATCCAACACCCCACGAAACGATTCCTCAAAAAAAATTACCATTATTAAAAATTAAGCAAATTTCAAGTAATAACGTACCAACAATCTCATATTTGTCACCGTTATGCACTAAGAGAGGTCCGCCACTGTCACCCTGACAGGAGTCCATCGATCCCCTCCCCGCACAAAGCATGTAAGTTGTGATACGGGAAGCGCGATATTTCATGGCACGGCACTGACTCAAAGTCAAAATCGGCACTTCTACTTCTTGAACGATATTCGGAAGGTTACCTCCTTCGCTAACCCGGCCCCATCCCACAACCACTCCAGTTTTTCCGCCGGGATCTGCTCCGGATGGTAAACAAATAGGTCGGATATTTTTCGTAAACTCAACAGGTTTTCTCAATTTTAACAAGGCAATATCATGATTGTACGTGTCCGTATCAAAACTTCTGTGTCGGATTATAGCGGCCACTGCACGCATTTTAGCGGGAACGTCTGTTGTCGTTGATTGATCATGATCTCCTAAAATAACTCTCATTTTTGAACGTTTTAATTTTCGCACGCAATGGGCCGCAGTTAAAACGTAGCTTTCTGATATCAGAGAAGCCCCGCAATGAAAATGCCCATCGTAAACTAGTCTCGCTATCCATGGATAATGGTTAATTCCAGTGGGGCGACCGCCTACAATGCGATTTTCGTGGTTGGAAATACCACAGTCTAAAACACCTTGACTTTTGTTGGACATATTTAAAAAAGAAACATTTTAATTACCACAAGTACAATTTCTTGCTTCTTCTCTGTCGTCATCATCGTCATCATCACTGGCGGAGTCTGAAATCGGACTGGAACCTCCTCCTAAGATGTTATTAATACCGAAAAGATTAAAAAATATTCGAGACTGCCTTGAATTATACAATGAAGTCAGATTGGACGGTTTTACTTTATCCTAAAATGCAAAAAATACGTAATTCGTACTAATACTTATTCGCTTTTAGCATTCAAGTACTTACCCTGTATAAAAGCGCCTCACACTGTTTAAGAACAATTATATAAATTAATGATATAATACTAACGCTAACTTTCATTTTTTCTCTCAACTGGTTTAAGTATTAGGACAACTCTCGCACTTTAATTTTTTCAATATTAATAACCAACAATGCTTTTAAATAAACAATATAATAACCATTACAAACATAGATGCAACCTATACGCTCTTTTACTCGGTGAAAAATAATTTATTTTTGCCGAAAAAGTAAAAGTGAACTTGAACGTTTGCTGCGATGTTGTTTTCGGATTTCACCAGTAAACAAGAGACAGAACTCTTTCACTTGGCCTTCAGAAGAAAGTAAACACCACTACTGACCGTCATTGGGAGGTAAATTGCCCATGACATGTGTTTTTTAGGAATTTTTTTTTTTCATAATGAATTTATAAGTGTTAGCAAGCCGTTGAAAGTTGAACATTCTCTTCAATTGCTATGTTTTACTTGATTAAAGGACTCTTGTTTACAATCGGACCTTTGATTACGAATATTTTCTAAAAACAGTCTATTATACCGCTTAGGAAGCTGCTGTACGTGACGGTTCAACTTAAACTATATTTTAATTTTGAATACCTATTTTGCAACTAATTCTGGCTCTTAAACATTTTAGAATATGTGTAGTCATTTTCAAGCCTACCTTATAGTGTTTTTAAATATTCAAGGGATCCCGTAGGATTTGTTGGGTAAGTAATTTTCAGTTTTTCTTATAAATAAAAACTACATTGAGCTCTAAAATTATCGCACAGCTTTAAAAATTTACTAAACAATTAATATCTTCCCAACCACTGGTTGGATTAGAATGATTTTTTTTGTCAGTCGTAACCCTGTTATAGGCTAATTTCCTCCAACAAGGAGATGCGTGAGAAATAAAATCTTCAAATTGTACAGGGCGTGTAAAGAGTGTCATGTGTTTTACATCGAAGTTTAACGTCTTCTGTGGACAATACTTGATGGCTCAAGCATTCGAAAACTATGCAGTCATGTAACCTCATGTTACCTAAGTATTTTGTTTTTTAAATCGTTTATTTATCGTGAACCCTTTCAGATGTATTCAACTTTTTAACATTTCTTGCATTTTATACATTAACAATGAATATTTTCCAACTACCTATCGTATTAAACTAGGGATGGGCAAGCTTTTACGGGAGCGGGCCAATATTATTTATTTGACAAATTTAAAAACAGAATAGAAATATAAATGGATCAAAAGAATATGAGTTTTTTAGTTGTCGGTATTTTCTTTTATGCTACTTATCGCTAAATAGCTCAAAGGAATTAATTTTATTTCGTCCTAATATACATATAATTTTTCGAGTTTTTAATACATTTGTTTTATTTTACGGCGGGCCGGATGAAACTTTCAGACGGGCCGGACCTGGCCCGCGGGCCGTAGTTTACTCACCCCTGTATTAAACTGATTTTTTTAATAGTAGCCCTGTTATTGGCAATTTTCCAATTTTCCTCTGTAGCGAAGAGGTATCTAAAAAATAAACCAACGTATTGTACTATCGGCAGCAAAAGTGGCTACCCATGCTAAGGGTCAAATTCCCTTGACGCTTATTCCGAGCCGCCCTTCATAGATATTCTAATAAGTACCGACACTCTTTTGATTTCCCTCAAAATGCCGACTTTTTTGCTACTGGTTTTAAATGCTGGCGTTACTGACCAGTACAAACACCTGTGTCGGGAATTACGTTTTTAATTGACGAAGATATATTTTAAAAAACTTTATTGAAAGAAATACAGAACTTAACTTGGATTCTAAATTGAATTATAAAATCGAACAGCTACTGCTTTGACACAATTCTATTAATTGCCATTAAAAATATTATAATTTGCTTTTATATAAACAAAAATGCATAGTTGGTAAATAATGTAGGTTATTGATGAATCCGCACCGGTACCCTTAGTTTGGGGATATTTCTCGGGATTTCAACTTCTTAGGTCGGTAAACAGATCAAAACAATTTGAATTTTTTAGGTGGCGGTATTTTCATTTATGTTGAGTGTCGGTAAATGACTCAAAGAAATTCATTTTCGCAGCTGCATAAAAGTAAAGACCCATAGCAAGCGATTTTATTTTCAAAGTGGGTAGCCACTTTTGCTGGCAATAGTACAAGCCGTGTAAATAGTGACATGTGTTTTCATCAAAGTTTATCATCTCCTGTGGACAGTATCAGGTGGCTGAGGCATATAAAAATTATACAGTGTGACATTATGACATTATTAGAAAAGTTACTATGTGTCCAGTAAATACAAGTAATGATAATTTTGCGCTAATTTTGTCAAGCAGCTTAATAAAAATGCAAGAGGTCTTAAAAAATTGAAGTAGTCTTTAACAGGGCTACAATTGGCAAGAAAAATAATTTAAATCGACATCAGGAAAGATATTAATTGTCAAAGTTTAATAAATTTTTAAGCTGTACGATAATTTTGAAGCGCAATGTTTATCCACTTTCAAGTGCACATTTGGAAGGCTTAGCGCTTTAAAATATACCTATATGTCTTATTTAATAGAAAAATGTCGTGTTCTTGAAATAACGCTTTTTACACTTTCCGAATACTATTTTCGGTTTCTTTTGATCTGATTGACATACTGTTTTTTTTAACTATTAAGTAATAGCTTCTAAGTACAGACTCGATAATCAGAATAGATTAAAACACAATATTCGCATTACTGAGGATCCGTATTAATGTGACCTTTCATATTGTTATACATGATCATAAAAAATTACTTTAACATGTATGTATTTCTAAAATCAATATTTAATGGTACATATGTTAATATGTAATGATTGTATTCTTAAAAGTCTTGCATACAGGGTGACAATTTAAAAACGAACAGCATTTAATATTTTTTTAACTGATGACATCATGAAAAAGTAAACAAATGAAAAAAGACATCCGATTTATCGAGGATCCAGTTTACGGAGTCTATACTGTATTTAATGTGGAAATAAGATTGAAATAGTTTCCGAACGTGGCAACATGAAAGAAAAGGTCAACAAAAAAATAATAAAACAATTTGAGTTCTAAAATTGTTTCTAATCAATGTATCAATATATCTTCCAGATCACTTGAACATCACTATGTTATAAAACTGTGGTTAAACTTTCAAAGCAATTGGGCAAAAGGAAATCTCAGAACGTGTTCCGAAAGGAGAAGCGTGCGCCCATTTGATTCTGTGTATTAGGCTCAAGCCCTACGGAAGCCCTTAACCGAAAGGTCGTATTAATCAATGGACAAAGAAAATAATTGCCAGCTTATTGCTTAATCATTATTATATTAATCTGCAAATATTGTTGTCTTCTTTAACACCTTAGCAGTAACTCAAACTGGAAGCTTTGTTGTGTTTTGTAATACCATATTTGTTATGAGTTGTTTTTATTTGTGAATCTTCCCGATCTTGGAAGATCTATAGTTTAATTTAATTGTTCAGTGGTCTTTATGGAATGAAGTTTAGTTAATTTTTTCCTTCGACTAAATATTTCCCTTTAATTTTAAGTTTTTCCCCTTTTACTGGAAATAATTGAGTCTTTTATTATGTTAATTGCATGGCAACATCATGAACAAGCTCCCAGTATCGTTCATCACTTTGATAATGACGATTAAATAGAAGAAACTAATAATAACATCTTAGATGCTTTATCAATCGATCAGAAAATAAAGACTACACGTAATCCTGTCTTTTCTTGATTTTTTCTTTAAATTAAAGGATGCGGAAAATCTTTTTTTTATTAGTCATCAAAGGATGCCCGTGGAAAACATTCTGAAAGAAACATGAAAACTATCTTTTTTGGTCGTCATAATTGTAATTGATCGTAAAAAAGCCAAAGCGTATAGTTTTAGTTCCTTTGCCATGAAATGGAAGCAAAATCCAGAGCCCTCCGTACAACAGATTCAATTATTTAACACGTTCAGCCCCAAGCTCTTTTCGAGTGTTTCATCCATTCGGACCACGCTTTTTTTATTTAGAATTAATTTCTTGTTACTTAAATTGGGGTTTTAAACGTTCGGAATATAATTAGATGGTAATTATGATAGTGACCACCGATGGACACGCGATCCCACAGAGACAACTCAAAATGACCACCGATGGGCACATGGGGCTGAATGTGTTAATGTAAGGAATAATTCGACGTGATCAAGTCACCTTCACATACTTACAATTAAGGATAATTAGATTGAAATATTTATATAGCCGGTTCGTCTAAGATTTGTTTAGATTACAATATATTTATTGTTTTTTTGGAATAAAGTTAGCGGTGAAAAAACAATAATTTGAATTTTGTATACATGACTACGCTGTAGTCATACATGCTATTGCGAAATGAGCAATTTTTATGCAGAATTAATTACCGTTTGGTCAAAATCTAATTATTTTATGTACAATGTGATTCAGTTAAAAGCGGAAAATTGTATTTATTTTGTAAGGCATGAAAAAGCTCTACATTAGGATATATTTTTGTCACGCTCGCTTAAAATGCAAGGCCTAATTTGTTCATTTTTTATGATCAAAATTCCAAAAAAGCCTTAGGGATTTTTAATTTGGCTTCGGTATTGTATTTACGAGACGTGTTTTTTAAGTAAGTACCGTTTTGAAATAAAAAGAAAACAGGTGTTCTATTCTTTACAATTTTATTTTTACGTGAAAGCCCATACATTAATACATTAATTTACATTTCAACATAATTGCTACTAATATTAAGACACTTGTCATATCGTGCAACCAGCTTTTGTATTCCCTTGTCATGGAAGTTTCCCGCCTGGTTTGATAGCCACTGCAACATAGTCGCTTTGACAACATCATCATCACCGTTTTGACACTAAACATCTGAGTGGTCACCTTATGATGTTGACCATCCAGAAGTGTCTTCAAATTCGTCTACACATGGCTAATCAAACATAATGTCACATCCCATAATTTGCCTGTGAACAATTTGATCACTCTACTTATAGTCCCAATCTAACACCCAGCGACTACCATTTGTTCCTGCATCTGAAGAAATATCTGGGTGGTCAGCGTCATGACAGCGATGATGGTATTAAAACGGCTGTGTTGCAGTGCTTATCAAATCAGGCGGTAAGCTTCCCTGACAATGGGATACAAAATTTTCAATTACTCACTCCTAAGCAAAGTTTAAAAAACGTATTTAACTGTTCCAATAAAATTTGGAAAACTTGAGTTACATGATTTTGTAATTTAATCATCGATTTATTTGTGATTTTTTAATATTTATTAGCACTTAATATTTATAAAATCAATTATATTGTAGTCTCTGTTCCTTTAATGAAGGATTATTTCATTTGAGGTAATTTTAATTAAAATTTTCTATTATTATATACCGGATGAAAACCTTTTCTGGAGCAACCTTTGCTTCGAATTTAAAATTTCATTGTTCTGTAACTTTTTTGTTAATAAATATTTTTGAATAAAATTTTGGTCATAACCATTTTGAAATATTCTAAAAACACTATCGATGTTAAACTAAACATAAAAATCTTTAAAGCTTTTTGTTGAACTTTGGCCATAGAAAAGAGGCGATAGGACTTGAATTTTAACGTGACGACAATTTTTCCCTCAATAGAATTTTAGATTTCTTATAAAACAAAAGTCAAATTATCAAAATCGCAATGCAAACAAAGATTTTACACGGTCCACTTTTAAGTGTGACCACACTGCATAAGAAAAACATATCGATTCTTTAAATAAGTCAGATCCCGGTGGTACTGCAAAATCGGCCCAACACGTTACAGAAGTGGAGCAAGCCCCTAATCCCCGTCAATTTCCAAAAATCACTTTAATATACTGACTCTGCATGCGGAGCGTATTAGATATTAAGCTGACAAGAACAAATACTACAATTTGAGAGAGAGAGAGAGAGAGAGAGAGAGAGAGAAGAGAGAAAGAGAGAAAGAGAGAAAGAGAGAAAGAGAGAAAGAGAGAAAGAGAGAAGTATTTATTTCTAAGTTACGTTTATATGATCAAAAACAACAACAATCAATTTTTATTTATTTATTTAATTATTTTTCGATCTAAATGACCTTGACCTTTACGCGAAACTAGAACAGGTTATTGACCGGATAAATTTTTTCTAACAATAAGTGTATACATGAGTATAATTCGAGAGAGTGAGAGAGATTTCATATTATATTTAATGGAAAATAAAGTAAAAAACCTCTTGAACGATATCAGTGTAGTTGGAAAAAAACAACACCCATAATACAGAGTGTTCTCAAAGTGGAGCCATTTATTTTAACAGATTGTGGAACTCGTAAAAAGAAGTCAATTTACTAAAAATCATTTATGTACAAATTTAAAAAAAAGAACAATTACAAAAATTTTAAATTTAAACACTTTTGAAATGTCAAGATCATCTACTTGTTCCAGTGTTTCTGCTTTTCTAGGAATGCTTCCTCTTCTGCCATTTGCTACGTTTTCTTATCTTCGAAGGAAACCTTTCGAGATTTCACCTCTAATTGTAATGAAATTTTGCAGAAAAGTAGTTTAGACCTATCTAAGAAGAACGACACATATTTTAAATACGGTAATCATAGTTTAAGGTGTTAAAACTACTCCAAAATTTCGTCAATTTTTCGTTTTATGTCAATAACTTTTGATTCAGATGAGTTAGAACATGAACAAAAAAACGAAAATATTTATTTTTTAATTCGTCATCGATCTATCAAGTTCCGGAAAAAATATAGTTATATATTTATTAAGAAATTAATATTTTCTTTTGCCTCCGTTTTTACATAGTAGATATATTCAGCTAGCTCATTGGAGGTATTACTATCGTATAGAGAAAAAATAAAAAAAAAAAGTCACTGACTAGAATTCTATATCATATTTCTAAGTTATATTCCCTTTGTCCCAAAATATGGTATACATTTGGTATACAAAAATAATGTTGAAATGTACAGGGACCGGCAGAAAAACCTCCCCGATTTCAACAGGCTATAAAAAAAAATCTAAGCAAGATACAAAAAATATAATATAACAAAAAGTATTCAGATTTTAATGCCATTTTAAAAATTGTTTATTTTTTTTTACATTTAGTATCTATTTTTTGTCTTGTTCATTTAATGACTCCTGAAAATGATGTCACTCAAGTGATGACCTTCATTGTTTATACAGCTTTGAAGCCGTTCAAAAAAATTATTCATAACCCTTTGCGTCATTTCCAGTGGAATGGTAGCAATTTCCTCAGTTATTGCTTGTTTTAATTCACCGACAGTCCGAGGACGATGTTCATATACCCTGGCTTTAAGGTAGCCCTAGAGAAAAAAATCACATGGGTTCAAGTCGGGGGAATCTGGTGGCCACCTTATGTCACCACGTAAGGAAATAAATTTGCCCGGAAAAATCTCTCTCAGAGCTATATGAATAATTTTTATGAACGGCTTCAAAGCTGTATAAACAATGAAGGTCATCATTTGACATCATTTTCAGGAGTCATTAAATGAACAAGACAAAAAATAGATACTAAATGTAAAAAAAAATAACGTTTTTTAAAATGGCATTAAAATCTGAATACTTTTTGTTATATCACATTTTTTGTATCTTGTTTAGATTTTTTTTTATAGCCTGTTGAAATCGGGGAAGTTTTTCTGCCGGTCCCTGTATAACATATTTTCATGTGTCCATGTTTAAATAAAAGAATGCCTACTGTGTTCGACTTCTGATAACTTTATAACCGCAGATCACAGAAGAAAGTTTTTCATAATAAAAAAGGCTAGATTTAATGTATACTAAAGGTGGGTACCATCAATAACATGTTTTCAATTAAAAACAAAATTAATCTTCCCCGACTACACATTACATAAACATCAGTGTAGGACACAAAGAGTAATTTTATACTACTAATTGTTAATTCTGCCATATTTCATGTGTAGATAATACAATATAAATCTTTTACACTTAGCAATAATTTTCGAACATGTGAACAAGTTAATCCTTTGCGGCCTGTTAATCTGCTGGGCTAACCATAAATCAAAAACGTATTTTGTGCGTCTAGTTATACGATATAAATAATGTGGTAACATAAGTGTTTAATGTACAGAGTGGTCAGAATTGGTCTGTTTTAACAGAGAAAATCTATTTCCCAATTAGATAGAGCAAAATCGACTTACAATTAAATGTCATGGGCTCGATTTTTGAGAAATGTTTAATGGTACAAACCCGCCAACCGAAATATAGAGCGTTTTTCAATTTTCGGCCATTTCGAAAATTGCCCATAACTTTTTTATTTCAAAGAATATTTTAATTCTGTAAACACATTATTAAGGCACTTTTTTAAGTTCAATCCAGTGGCGTACTCAGATTTTTTCCATGGTTGCCTATTTCATCAGAAATACATGATTTTTTTAATGGAAGTCATAGTTGGCTATGAGCTTAAAATAATGCTCGTGTTTATCCCTTTCCAATGATATAAAATTGTAGGTACCTATTTCCAAAAATGGCCAATATATTAGATGTTTTTATTGAAATTGAAGCAGGGCTTGAATTTTTGTTGGTTTTTTAACTCAATTATTTATTGTAATAATTTAATATTATAGGAATATTTATCCACATTTCAACACGATAACGTTTGTACTAAAGATATTGAATCATTAAGTTTCAAATATAAGAAAAAAGCCATAGAGTATTGGAGATTTGGGAAAAATAGTAATTTACAAATATCTATAGTAAAATCAAAATTTATAAAAATACGATCCGAAAAGTAGTAAAAAGGTTGGTCTTGTACAATTAGATAATTAAGGAGGACATTACAAAGAAAAGATTGCGAAAATATCGTAATTTACTTTAAATAGTTTCATGGGAACTTTAGAAAAACGTTTGCCCATTCATGACAAATATCCGTCAATGGGAGCTCTACAGGCAAATCGAAATATTGGATTAGATAATAATGCTTTTAAAGTTTCTTACACCGGGTAAGAAATTTTAAACTTTATTGTATTGTTTTGAGAAAAACAACAAAAATTATAACGAAAAAGAATTTGATAGAACAAGATGTAATAATAACATTATTTAATTGTAAGACAACGAGTTTATTAAAGATATTAGGAAAGGAATTGTTTTCTGTGAATATGGTAATAACTCTGATAAAAGTGGCTTCAATTTAAAATTTACAGGATGCACATTATGTGTTGAAGGATCGAAACATGTAGAAAACATTTTACAATCAAAAATGTCAACTATGCATAATTGAACCTGAGGCAAGTTAACTAAAATAAATAATTTAATCTTGCATGTCGCCCGAAGGGTTTGAAATTTTGATCCGTATAGTATTTGGATTTTTCGTTAATATTTTTAAAGCTATCCAGAATTTTAATTCAATTATAGTAGTAAGAATTGTTTAAATATAAATTATGCATCAAAATAATATACAGGCGATTCTATTTGAAAAACCCCGGGTTTCAAATGTGTTATATTTTGAACAAGTTCAAAAATCCTGTATGCAATAGAATCAGGCAATTTGATTTGCAGTATCTTCTGACCATTGCCAATACAGTTCAAAGCAAGCGGTAGTAAAAATGTAGAAAAGCTGTTTATTTTAACTTTTTGTCCTGGTGTGCAAATAGGTAATTTTTTTATTATTTATTTACTCTAAATTATCTAAAGTGGCTAAAACATTTTTTCGCCATTTACCCAACACATTAAGTAGAACTGAAATCTTGAAAGAACATAGGATGTTTCATTCGATGTTGTTAATCATTTTTTTGGTGGAAGTTTCTCAAATTCAGTGTCATTTCTATATGTTGAAAAGAGTCGGTACTTAAATCCTATGCAGAAAAAGTCGAAGCTTTTCGCCAAACATTGGCATTCTCAAGATTGAAAATATATTAAATAAACAAATAAAAAAAAATAAAATAAATTTTCAGCCTTGAGAATGCCAATGTTGGCGAAAAGCTTCGACTTTTTGTTATAATGGAAAAATAAAGAACATAAAAACGAAAACAGTTTTTCAGTGTATAGGATTTAAGTACCGACTCTTTTCAACATATCGATTTTGTTAGACTTTTTAAATCATCCTTAAAATTTGGAAATACACTCTTATGTTTAGTCTGGGACTATCTATAAATTATGTTACACATTAAAAGGAAGAGTGGGAGTCAACAAAGTGTGACATCGTGGGAGAAGGAAGACGAGTCATCAGCTTTGCGACGTCACATGTATAAATCTAAAGTATTAAAACTCTAAACTTCAATTCTAACGAAAAACATTAAAATAATACCAACTCTATCAATATTATTAGAAGGTTTAAATTTCTTTATACTATCATTTTTTTTGGCACGTGGCGGCCGCCTTTGACATACACCGAATGGCCAAAACCGCCTTTGACGTTTTGACAAAAGCCGCCGCCACTATAATTTCGTCTATGTTTAGTTATTTATATCATTCATTCGAAACTTGATTTTCGCTAAGTGATGGACGTGTTTTTCTCACTTCTGCTATTTTGTGATTTTCAATTTATTTCACAAATTTAAAATTGCAAATCATGAGACGTCACATCAGGGAAGAGGGATTATACAAATGTGACTATCTGTGGCAAGGAGGGGAGGCTCCGAAAATTATAAAATTCGTGTGACGTAATTTATGAATGGCCCCTATGAGCCTGCTAAGAACGAAATAACTTTGTTGGTACAAGAGTTATGAAAATCTGACATAAGACTTGAAATATTGCTACATCATTAGTGTACATGGTTATTTTTGTATTGTAATATTTGAGAATATTTGCTATACTATACAAATTGAAGAGAAATGGCGGTAAGACAGTGCATTGGAGAACTCCAACGTAGAGGATCTTGACATTTGACAAGGGATTTTCTATTTTAATCTGGGCGGAGCTGTCACTAGTATAAAGAGGAAAGATGTGAAGAAGTAATTCGTATTTGTACTGAAGTTAATAAAGTTCTTGTTGCCATATTGAATCAAATTTTTTTTTCATCTCTAATAACAGAGGAAAGTGTCCTAAACTGGACTACCGTCTAAAATGAATTCATGGTCTTCTTGCTTTGCATTCTCTTGAATAACTTTAGCGGAGTAAAGTGTAAATATTAGGATTCTACAATAATACAGGTTATTTGATTCGTTATTGCACATACTGAAATCTCAAAAATCAGAGATTATTTTATCGAAAAAATAACTAATAATATAAAAAAGGATCAAAAACTGACGATTACCAAATTACAGTCTTTTGAAGTTTTTGTAGAAAGAATTTACAGTTCTTACTATTTTTTGACATAAGTTCTGATAGAAAGCATCGAAAAATTTACGACGGCGTTTATTTTACGGTCAATAGATTAGTAAATAACAATCTAAAAAAATTGTTCAGTGTTGTCAATTTTGCAAAAAACAATGTAAAAACAAAAATTTGAAAAAAAAATTAATTTCAAGTTTCAAGGCTCCTAGCTTTTAAATTAGATCGACAACCCCCAATTTTGTTATTACTATGTTGAAATATGAAGTTTTGGAAATAAATGGTAATAAATTTGTCCAATTATCTGTTGTATTTATAGAAAAAATAATGATTCTTCGTAGCATGATACAAATGTTTAATTAAATATACACACTATATTTAGAAAATTAATAAAAAAAATCATTAGTTCAATAGTAAACAAAATAATCCATTTGTGAACAAATGACTTTGAACTAACTAATGATTTTTTAAAATTTATTTTCAATATGTCACGTATATACTTAATTAAGAGTTTGTATCATGCTATGAAGAATAATCATTTTTTCTATAAATACAACAGACAATTGGACAAATTTAATACCATTTGTTTGTAAAAATTTCATATTTCAACATAACAAGAAAAAATTGGAGGTTTTCGATCTAATTTAAGAGTTAGAAACTTTGAAATTTAAAATTTTAATTTTTATTTCAATTTTAATTTTCGTGCTATTTTTTGCAAAATTAAAAGCACTGAACAACTTTTTTAGACGTTACTATTAGTTGCTTTCGTTGGTTCCTGTGATTTGTAATCACGATCCATATAACTCATATTTTATTGGTGGATTTTAAAAATTTCGTATTAAATTGGCTTGGAATAGATCATGATCAGGGAATCTGTCGCGAGCGAAAGCAGCTACCCCCTTCTGTCCGAAAATATGGTATAAATTTCCAAAAAAATTTAAAATTATCGATAAATAAATAAGTAACATCTTTTAAATGGTGAATTTTTTCGGTAAAAATTAAAAAATAAAAATAGTTTCTTTTTTATTTTTTATTTTAATTTATTTTTTATTTACTTACTCTGTCCGAATATATATGTAGTATATATTTTTTTCTCATCGGGCAATTACGGTATACACCTTCGATTCTTGTGAAGCTAAACAATTTATTCATATAAACTCGCTCACATGAGAAGCTTCGCCGTGAAGGACGGTTACCGTTCTCTACGATTTGTTCTAGAGAAGCTTTAGAAAGGGCTCAAATTTGCCTAAACTAATTCTAATTTAACTTATATACAGTATGTTAATTTGAAAACTAGCAATGGGGAATATCTTCTAAATGAAAAGTGCTATCAGGAAGATTTCAAAAACTTATCGGGGAATTCGAGAAGGAACCAAAATGATATATTAATCAATCCGTTCTCACTTACCCCCTCGCCCCCAACCACCCCAACTTTAGAATTTCAAATGGCACTATCTGTCATGTGATACCTCAAATGGAAGGTATTTCAAAACTGCATTTAGGGGCGTAATTAGATTT
>JABRWK010000173.1:158005-180462 GCA_013372445.1 Hypothenemus hampei | reverse complement strand
GATGTGGATATCATGTATTATTAAATTTGTATGGAAAAAAAGGAAAAAAAAAGGACACTTATATCTCCGCCACTGGTGAATGCTGAAAGCTGGTAATTTTTTGGATTAAACCTATCAATATACTAAACTCGTATACCAAATTTCGTTAAAAAATCTTATGCCGTTTGAAAATTAAAAAATAAAAAATATTCTTTTTTCTTAAAGTTTAACACCCTGTATCTCGGAAACGAAGCACTTCCGGGTCCAAGTTGATAGGAACTTTTTTCTTATTTTTGCCTGTAGAATCATCCCCTGAAATATAATGCAACACTTATGGGACACCCTGTATATATATATATTAAACATATACATATTTGCCCGATATCTAACATATTATCGATATTAGAAAAAAAGTATGCATTACTGAATTCTACATTAATAGATCTATAAGAAAGTTTGTAGTCGATAAATTGGCAAACGCTTCTGATACGAGGGTCTATCTCAAAATGAATAGAATATCTGGTGGTGTCATTTTTCGTTTTACAAAAAAATAGGCCAAGAAGGCGAAAAGCGCAGATTTTTAACTTTAATATTAAGCGAGAAATCTCGAAAAAAAAAGACGAAATGGGGGCACCATATACTAATTTTTAAATAAAAAATTTTGATTGCATTTATTAATAAAATGCACCCTTATTTTAAATAATACTCCTAATATAAAATTATTCATTTTTTATTTTATTTCATTTCTTGCCACTAGGAAGGTATACTGTAGTACGCACTAATCCTGCGGTATAATGATTTATATTCTATATCTTTGATTTTGAATTTGACAAGTACATATAACAATTTGTAATGTTAGCAAAGTGGTTGACGGTGATCAGAGATCATAAATTTTCAAAACTCAACGTATATCAGTGGTGTAATAGTCATACTGATTAATTTAGAAAAGAAAGAATTGTCAACCGGCGTCCTAACCAATGAGTTTTGAAGTGTCCATGATTACGCTTGCAACTATGACAGGTTTGGTTAGTGAACAGACACGCACAACCCTCTTACATCTAGCGTACGTTGAACTTTTGTTGCAGGTATTATGAAATAATATATTACATTGTGAAAGATGAAAGTCCTTCATTCCGACAACGGGTGGTTTGGCATCACTCGAGTTTCCGGAATAATAGACTTTTTTCTCTAATTACATTATTTTTCATAAAATATATGTTAAAAGTTCAACTTCCTTTTGTTAGTAAGAATGCAAAATGTTTAAAAAACTAAATATAATTTCGTTTCACGTTTTTGAAGTTAAAGGATTGGCACTTGGCATATTTGTTTTCGATTAAATTTAATATGGCAATTACTCACGTTGTCATCTGTATTGGCTGAGTTAGTAAAGTAATAATAATCTTTTTTCCACTCTCCTGCGTTAATTATAATTATTAATAATTATTAATGGGTCAGAGAAAATTATTTTTGAAAGATACGAGTTTTTTCAAAAAATTGTAAGTTTCAAGTAAACATTTAAACTTTAACTTACGATATTTTATAAAAAAAATAATAAAATCACATTCTGCTAGACTAGTCTTATAAGATTAGCATAGGACATATTATTATTCACAAATGGTCAACATATTATGTTAATCATCTGGGAATTGTTCGCTGTGGACTATAGTGAATTAGAAATTTCTTTCTATAACATAAATTCGAATTAGGTAGGTATATAATATACATATGATAGTGGTAGAGGATATATGTGTATATATACAGGGTGTCCTATAACCTTCGTACAATGGCCCTACTACGCATTCGAAGGGCCCATTGAACGTGGAAAAAATCATCGAAAAAATGGCCGTGTTATAAGCAAATAACTGAATGCACAAAATGGCAATCTCTAATTACATAGATCACCTGAGTACATAAGCAGGTACATCAATCTTATTATTTTCCCATACTCATGTATGTACAGGTTGTCAGAACTGCCCAAATGCACTTTCTCAAAAATCGAAGATTTTTAAAAAAATCCAGAAATACGTCAAACATGTTATCGAAGGGGACAATTTTTTCTGTAAAAAGTGACTTACTACCTTTCACTCTCTGCCTATCGGAGCTACTAAAAATCTTAAATGGAAAGGGTTATCGAGTTCTACCCCATTTTAACGATGTTGAAAATCTTTACTTATATTTTGGAATTTTAAATTTAAAATTTGTCAATTTGTTTTCAAGATCTTTGGGAAAACCTGTATTTATAATGAAAATACTATTTAATTCAATGTGTTGTTTGAAAATTAATATTTATACATTATGTATATTTTGAAAAACAAATTTATTCTTAAAATGTACTTATTACACAAACCATTATTTATTTTGTAGAATTTATTCCATAAAAGTGAACCTGTAATAAAGATGATACAAGACGATGATGAAAGACATTTCTTAAAATAAATGTTGATATTTACTTATTTATTTGAATGAAAAAAAATTAATTTGTGACACTGGCATTATTTAAATCAATTGACAAAAAGGGTTAAAGGTTTGGAAAAAAACATAAAAATTATGTGGTAATTTTGGAGCGAAAAATCAGTGTTTTCTACGCACTACTGTAATTTTTAATGAAAGACGTCCGAATAAGATCAGTTCTTACAGCAAAATTTAGGGAGACTGGATCTATTAACAACATAATCAACCAAAAAGAATATAATCAACTAAGAGTTTTAAATGAAGTCACTCGAATTGAAGTGTTAAGTCATTTCGACATAAATCCTAATACTTTGTTGTGCAAGATTTCTATTGCAACTGAAATTTCTCTAGAATTTGTGCATAAAGTTACAAAATTTAATAAGTTCCATCCCTATAAAATGAAAATAGGCCAAATACCGACTGAAGGCGATTTTGATGTAGTTCAATTTTGTGAACAAATGACCACAATGAATAACAATAACAATACCCTTTTCAAAAATACCAGGTTTAGTAATGAATGTACTTTTTAGATATATGGTTTTGTAAAAGAACAGAATTATAGGTATTGGAGTAATGAGAGTCTACATGCGTAGAAGGTCAAACACTGTATCCTGAAAATATTAATGTGTGCCCAAGGATGTTAGTGGATCAAGTTATTGGTCCCTTGTTTATCAATGGAGATATTTATATGTATATGAAAATATGTAGTAAAGTATATTTGAACATGTTGGAAAATATTATCAATCTGCTAATTACTAAGGCTGTTGAAAATCAACTTCACAGAAATAGAAATTTCTTTCTTGATCAGAATGAATTACATTTTTAACAAGACGGAGCTCCGCTTCACTATGCTTTTCTAGTTCGAGAATGGTCAGATCACGAATTTTCCAATAAATGAGTAGGAGGGATAAGATTTATAGAATGGCCAGATCGCCCGATTTTTTTATCAAACTTTTTTTTATTGGGTTATTCAAAAGTTGTCGTTGATACTCCTCAACCATGAGATTTAGAACAATTTCGTCAAAGAATTGTTGAGAATTGCCATGCATTTGAAATAAATATTTTTGATAATATATGTACTTTGAGAACTTAATTATCAAAATAATGGCCAATATTTCGGTTATTTATTGAATATTTTTTTTTAGTAAATACAACATTAGTTAAAACATGGTATATTTTTAGTGATAGACATCGTCATTATAACATAGTTTTAAGCAAAGACTCCAAAAATAAATCGATCGATTTTAAAAATTAAAATTTCGAAACATACAGATTTCCAAAATCTTTAAAATGAGATTTAATTCGATACCCTTTCCATTAAAGATTATTAGGGTAATAGCCTCTCGGGGTAGAGGGTGAAAAGTAAAAAGTCACTTTTTATACGAAAAATTGCTCCCTTTTGATATATTTAACGTGCCTAAGCCATTTTTTTAAAAATTCTCAAAGTTTCAAGAAAATTAAGATTGGAAGTCCTGCATTGAACGCTCTGTATATGATATTTTTTAAATATTCTTCATATTGGTTTTGCGGTTTTTATTGTTTTAGTATTTTCTATACTTTTGTGGTTAACTAAATTTTATTACAAAACCTCACTCACGTCTTTCTTCGTTTCCAGCCAGACGTTAGCCACAATTAATTTTCAAGGTCTGCATAAGCAGGGAGGCGAGCAGGAATAAACGGCAATTTAGCATATTTTAAAAAACATGTGAACAATTAACTAGTCAACGATGTGTTTCAAGGCACGACAGTTGCCCTGAAGTTTTATCGTTCCATTGATGGTATCTTTCAGTTCCCAGCACGACAGTTTTAGCTTTAAAAAACCCCTTTTGAAGGTGATTCTGTTATTTTTTCTTGGTACTCTTAGTAGGTGTTGAGTATATTAAATTAGAATTGAGAATTAGAAGAAATCTTCTCTATTATAATAATAGCAATAATCGTGGAGGAATCGTACCTAGTTCCATCATTGTTCTGCCATATACAGGAAGGCATTATAAGTTTTCCGCATTGTTTGTTAGGTTATTAAGTAATCATAGATTTAATAGAACATTACCTTAATGGCTGCACGAATCTGATGTAACAATGGTATAATTAAACGGATTTAATTACGAATTCCTTGTTTAAGAAAAGTAATTTTCTTTTTAATAACGGCAAACGAGTTTAATACCGGTTATGAACTAGTGAAGTTAACCATCTTGTCATAGAGACTCTAATGCCTACTGCCAATTATAATAATATTCATAATAAATTTTGGAGGGTAGTTAAAATAAAATACGTAATCAGATTGTCCTGTTACTGCTTTAGTTGTGAAGGAAACAGATGGTGTCACTGTAACAATTATGTGAAAATTAAGCCCTCTTTTGGTGTTAGGCACCAGTGAACACTGCGAAAATGGTGTGGCATCAGTGGCGTGTAAAAGAGAAAAAGAAATTTCAAAATACGTTTGTTAAGTAATAGTCATTTTGAACACTTATAAGTAAAGATAAAATATTGAGTTGAATTTTTTTTTTATTTTTTAATTTGTATAAAAAGCACAAGTAAAATACGCAGGTAAAAATCGTGTTAAGTAAGCCACTGGATTTGAGTTATTAATTTCTCACTAAAACTGCTTAATACTTAAAATTGGTTCGTTCGCCCCTGAGTTGTGTAAGGGGGCTGAAAAATATATCTCTCTCGATAAAATTTACTGATAATCTGATAAAAAAAAGGCTAAGCCCCAAGCACAATAGTGTTCTGGCCACTCTCTCACCTTATAAACAACCAGCCGCAGCCACTGGGAAAACACTCATTTAGGATATCCTGCTTAGATTACGATAAATTTACGCGTCCAAGCACCATAAAAATTAACAAAACTTTTAATTTCGCTCCAGCGCGGGCGACGGCGTGCTTATCAACCAATTTAAGTTTCACGTCTATGGTTAATTTCAAAATCTATTAAAAATGCATTTGTACTTAGTTAATTTTCTTTATAATCATTCCCAATGATTTAATAATGAATTATTTACGCTAGGCTGAAATTGTTGTTTAATTTTAATTTGCTTATTATTAATAATCTTTTGTGTTTTTCAAAAGTTTTTAATATAATTTTTAATGCGTTTTTTACATTTTTCTTTCAAAATAAGTAATAAATATCAAATATAAAAGAAAAGTACATGTTACTGAGTAGATAAAATTTATATCTAACTTTTTATATAAGTCTTATAAAGCAGCAATAAAGAAAATACTATAATTTATAAAGTGCAAAAAAACTACAGAGATAATAAAATAAAAAATCATAAATTTGTTTATTTTAATTTAATTTATATTTATTGTAATTTTTATTTTAACCCTAAATTATTTTTTTTAATTCTAATTTTAATTTAAACATATTTTTATCCTGCTTTTTCTATGATCGGTACTTGTTTGTTGCTCAAAAGATACATAGTTACAAAATCTGATTTTTACAGCTGATAAAACTTTATTAGCTCAGCTTTAGGGAGCGCTAGGTGTTGTTACTGCTCGTCTAAAAAAATATTCGAACTATAAAAAGGAAGAGCTCATTTTCCAACCTAAACAGGTTCCGTATATACATATTTTCCCACAAAGAAGTCATTATCCTAGAGCACAATGAAAAACTAATAGAACAGAACTAATATCACAGCTTAGTTCTTGGACGAGACTATACCGGCTTTATTACATAACCAATAGAAGTACTTTAGAGCATAAAACTGTTTTCCTAAACACTCAATCTAATAAAATCTCTTTGAAAGTCCTGCCCATAAAATAAATACAAGAAAGCGACTCGGGGACGCCCCACTAAATCTATTGGGCGTCAAATTAACCGTACGGCTTTCCCATTGGTCGACTGCCCACGTTTCAGGAGTGGGGACGACAACATGGCTGATTTACTGCCGATTAGTCTGGCCCGAACCCAGAACAACCGACCGCTTTCTGGTCTTAGTTTAGTCAAAAAGCTCCTCATGAGTGTTTGGTTATATTCATAATAGGGAGACGTTTAAATTTTTATGTACGAGTATTTTTTCGATTTTGACTCTTGAGAAATTTATTTTAACGGATATTTTACGTGTTTTCTCGTGAACGCCTGAACTAAAAAAGAAGTATTTGACACGACGACAAAAGTGTTGGGTGTAGGAGGAAAAGTGTGTGGTATGACCGTGCAAGGAGACGAGTCCAGGGCAATGCCGCAGACAGCGTCTACCAAATCCCGGTTTATGATTACGGATATCCTGAATAATCGGCCCGCTGATGGGGCGGCGGCTGCCCTTTTGAGGGGTGGACGGTCTCCTAGTCCTGGACCCAGGGATTTATCGTTACACTCAAATCCTATTAATGATAGTGATACGGACAGTTCGGGACATCCAGATACCTCTAGTATATGTTCAAATGGTAAGTGATAAATATGCGGGTAACGTTTAGGGTTCTTAAATAAATTTTGATGTTTCCTGAACTCCAGTTTTCTGGAATTCTTCAAAATTAAATATGTACGTATTTCTACATATAGTGTAAATAGGTATGTAATTTAAAAGTGAATGTTAAAAATTAAAAATGATATTTAGAACTTAGGATGATTTAAACGACTTTTACAATTTTCAATATCAATGTTCAAATAAAAAATGGATAAAAGATGTTGCAAATATATAATTAAAATTTTATATCATTGAAAGAAGCAGTTTTTGCGAAAACAAATTACTCTTCTTAGTAACATTTATACGCACCTTACATAAAATTATTAATAAAAAAACATTCATTTATTAAAAATAGATATTTTCAAGTGCTTTATTTGGTTACAATTTAATAAAAACTTTATTCTTAGAGTTTTCTCTAGTTCAGCTTCAAAAATTTATTAAAAATTAGTACAACTGGTATTAACAACTGTTAAATAATAACAAGTATTACAACACCAAAAAGGAGAAGTTTCATAAACAAATACCATAATAGGACAGTTGAAAAGCAGCAATATATTAAAACATTCTTTCAAATACCAATCTTCTTTTAAATACCAAAAATCTAATAAATTCTATTGAATTTTTGGCACGTCTTTCAATCCACGCTTAAGAAAATATCATACCTAAATAAAAAACATCTAACAACCTTTAAATCAAAACCTAAAAAAGGAAACGTGAAAAGAATTGGGGCCGATACGAGCTTTTCAATGAAACATTAAATCGTTGCTCGCGTTTAAGGTTAACCAATCGCGTGAAATAAATTATTTAGAGTCCTAATCGTAGTCTTTTGCTCATATTTTGATCTGGAATTATTGTGAACAGCCTTAATCGAATATTGAATAAATTATAACCCTTTGATTGGTGGTTTGTTTATGTTCTGGACTCTTTCCGCTTTCCGAGTTTCGTTTATTCGTTTTATGACAGGCAAGCAGTGCTTTTCGATTTGATTACCTGTGTTAATATTTAACTTTTACGTTAAATTATTTACACCGTGTTTTCCTTAAATACACCATTAATAATGGATTACATACATATTTCATTTGTACTTAATATCGCCGCGATACCAACAGTCAATTAGATTAGGAAAATAGCCTGTAACTGTGGAGGAGAGACGTAAGTGAAATCCCAAAAAAAGTTTTTAAATGTTTCCCTTCAACTGACACCTTGTACCGTATTTAGACGCTTACGATTATCCTATTAAAGTGTCAAAAGCCGTGACAATTGAACAGAAATCCTAAACCGTCGTAATAATAAGTGAGAAATTTAGTTTTAAAAACCGGTAGTGACTCGAACGGTTTCCTCGAGGGGTAAGATTTTGACGTCAGATCTTCATTCTGATAGGATTAAATCGAGAGCACCTTTTCTTCGTCCCATCAGAAAAGTGGTTTTCAGTTATAATCTGCTTACCTATGGGACTTAACAAACTCATCAAAAGTCAAAAAAGGTACGGTCGGGTTGAATTTGTTTGTTTCTAAAAAGTACGACCCTGATAATGCGACTCGGTCCAATTAAAATATTTTACGTTTGATTAAGTAGGAGCGCTTTAATATATCCATTTAGCACTTCTTGTTAATATTAAAATAAGTTGAATGCCATTTCGGTCACAATTTTAACAAGACCAATTTGCATTTAAGAATAATACCACTATAGCTTTGATGTTGGATGTTGCTTGATGGTAATTATTAAGAATTTTTTGTCTTGCGGATAAATGGGCGTTGTACACATCCAATTAAATTTAATACATTTCTCTTTCCTTTTTAAATAAAGAGAATTTTTGTCGTTGCTGTTCGAGCTGAAATAAATTAATTTATTGCAATTCCAATTTAATTTTACGTAGCAATTACCTTGCGATTCACAATTCCACAACAAAAACAGCAACACTTTATTGTAAACAATGTATCGTTAACTGGAAAAAAGAGGAATCAAATTAGCTTCTTAACGGGTTCCGATGTGAACACATTTTCATGTTATTACGATCATTATAATTGAACTGGATTATTTTTATTAATTTATGAGGTTTGTATGTTAGGTTTTTTCTTTTGGTTAAAAGTAAACAATGAGTGACACTTTCCAGACTGCCAATCCGTTATATAATTAATGAGGAAAGACCCGATTAAAATTGTATAATGATATTGAAAATTAATAAACCGCCGTAAAAGTTAAATGCAATTAAGGAAGAGTTAACGAGCAGTTTCACAAAGTCATTACCAATATTCGAGATAAAATGTTGTTAATCGTACTAGTACGGTTGTTTTGTCATCATATTTTTTGTGGTTGAGCCTTTTATTAGTTGAACGTAAATGCAGGACGGTAATATCTGACGATTGTTCAAAAAGAAACTAATAAATATCAATTAATATTATTTTTTTTCCATAGAAATAAAGTTTAATAAAGTATAACGGCTTTCGTTTTCATTACATAAATAAATTATAGTTGAAAAATGCCGTGATTAAACATGAACTCTTCCTCAATTTTTATGTAATAGCGACTACACTCGCGTGATGGTCCGAACAATGCAAAGGAAGTTTAGATCGCTGTTCAACATGTAAATTGAAATAAATATTTCATGCTTCTGATACCTAATTGTCATCGTTATTGCTATTTGATAAAAGCGCAAAACTATTTATCCTTTAATAAATGGTATTTTTAGCGTTGCTACGCTCATTACGCCTTCCCAATTAAGCATAATTTTTCAGGTTGGACTGTTATTAAGTTTTTTTTTCATGCCAAAAACGGAGTAGTTGTAACAATAGTTCGGCGGCATCGATTTTCTATTAAGACCAAATTAGCTTTGTTGTGTGTGTATCGTGATTAACACGAGAGCTGGCGATGGAAAGAAGAAAAAAAACACCGCTCCGTGTACGATAAACATCTTAATTCAAACGGTTGTATTATTAAATGCGGACTTTTGAATTCGGAGATCTTTTTTCGAGGCAACAAAACGATCGTTCCATTTGTTTAATTCGGCCGATATTCAAATGATCGTGACTGGCACGCAAACAAACTGTTAACGAGAATGGCACTCAATCTATGGAGATTTCTATGAAATTTGTTCACACTAGCTCCAAATCATAAGCTATTTACTTTATCGACTCGAAATGACTTTAGTGACGATTATTTTATATTAATGGAAAATATTTTTTTTCTACTGGAAAATTTATTTCGTTCGCATATCTTGGAACGCATTTTTTTAGTTTTGAATCATACGGGTTATTGGCTATAGTTTTTAATAAATTTAGTTTTTATAGTAAGCATGTGCAAAAAATAGAATATATAATGCATATTCTATTTTATTTTATATATACAAGGTGATTACTAAATGGTGGATTAGCTCTGCAGTACGTTGTAGGTCCATCCTCAGGGAGTATGGGAAAAATAAGAAAAATATTTTTGTTGAAAAATTAATGGAGTTATTGAAAAAAATAGAAATAGTAGATTTGGCAACGTTCATATTTACTGGTGGTTGTAAAGTATATAGCGGTAATTATGTTTTCGGTAACTAGGAAACTGACAAAATATCATATTTGTTGTAAATCGATATCATAATAGGTAAGATAAAGTAGAGTAAGGCAAAAGAGAGTAAATAAGATTGTTTTCAGACACTTGAATGATAAAAATAGGGATTATTAATGAAATTTAGAGCAAATTTTCAAAAATGTTGTTCATTTGCTTCAACGCACAGGAGTGTGCATCTCAAAATAACTTATAATTAGTGTCAACTTGAAAGGTATCTACTATTGTTTAATTGAAAAAATAAAAACACCGTTGCCAAATGCAAATTCAAAGTGCCTACATTGAAAAATCTTGAACTCAGTTCCTAACATCCAGTAGTACCACGTCCTACATTGTACTGCCTAATAGTTTAAAAAAAATTAGAAAATAAAAAAGTTAACTCTTCACTTTAACACCTCAATAACTTTGTCAATTCTTCAAAAAGAACTTGTTTGTTATTTTTTTCATATTCCCTGAGGATTGCCCTACAACATACTTCAGAGCTGATCCGCCATTTAAGATTTACCCTGTATATACAGAGTACCCACTATAAATATTTACCACTCATGTAACATCTTTATTTATTTATTGATTATGACATTTTTTTTGGTTGTTAGGTGCGAAAAATGCGCATTTAGAATACAATTTATTTCATTCTTCAGCTGTAAGCATGGTCAACTGTGTTTACTTTTACGGGTTTAAATTTCAAGTGGTATTAAGAATTTTTTTTAGAAAAAAATAACAGACTCTCTTTTAAGATCACTTAAAATTTATCTGTACCGAATTTAATTTCTGCAAATACTGGGTGTGCAAAAAATATTATTATGTAATTAATTTTTTATCAAAATTTGAAATAAATGTGAATCAATGCATTATAATTGTATTAAAAAAATGAAACCAGAACAAAAGAGATTGTTTTTAACCTAAATATTAGTCATTTCGATTAATCCATCGAATTCACTTTTCAATACGTCGACGATTGTTATGTATTACATTTATTAACTACTGTTGAGTTATGCTCGGACAAGCTTCTCTGATACGATTGCAAAGCTTTTCTCGGTTTCGGGGTCTTGTGGCACACACTTATTTTTAATTGTTCCCCTAAAAAGGAAATCCAGAGGCGCTATGTGTGGAGATCTTAATGGCCGAAATATAAGAGAACTATTTCGCCCGATCCAACAATTAGAAAAGTTAGTAATTAACTAATTTTTCATAATGGCAGGATTATGAATGGGTGCTCCATCGAGTTGCAATGTAAATTGCAGCAATAATTAAGAGGAAGCTCATCAAGTGCATTTGTAAACTTAGTTTGTAAAATTCTATAGAAAAGTTCCATGTTCAAATGTTCGCAATAAAAATATAGCTCAATAATTTGTGTATTTACGATTCCATATGCAGAAACATTTACTTTTAAGAAGTATTTTCTTTTACTTTTTATTACTTAATGTTAATTATTTTCGTTC
Source organism: Hypothenemus hampei (assembly GCA_013372445.1). Taxonomy (NCBI): domain Eukaryota; kingdom Metazoa; phylum Arthropoda; class Insecta; order Coleoptera; family Curculionidae; genus Hypothenemus; species Hypothenemus hampei. Next base: position 168,635 of record JABRWK010000173.1, on the reverse strand, counting down.
AACATTTTACTATTTTAAGCCAATATACTGCGGCTTGTCGTAAATGTAACCTTATGATTGTACCTATAATAATTTTTTTAATTCAGAATTTTCTTGATATAAACCTCACAGCCATAAACAGAGTTCCATTATTAAATCCTGATCTCCAGTTTTAAATGTATGGAGAATTTTTGCTCAAATTATTTTGATTAAAAGGGTTTGTTATTACTTTTTTTTAAACATTTCAAGATACAATTGGTAAAAGAAATGTTTAAATTCCTTCTTTAAGATTTGAATATGGATTATCATTGAACGAATAATAATTTATTTTATTTGGATCTCCCGATTTCTATTCTGATTTGGAAGCCTCTAAACTGTTACATATTGGAAAGAAAAACCTGTTAATAGTGGCGACTGTTTCATAGTTTATATTGCCTTGTGGATAACATCGATTACACGTATCAAGCGCTTCATGAAAAATATACGTTCTATCATCATAATCTTTTTGTCGTAAAGAATATGACATTTTTTCAGGTTATTACTTTTCTTAAAATGTAACCATAACGACCTTTTTGTACAGTATAATTTGTCATACAAATATTTCAATTTATTATTGCTTGTTTTAAAATAGTATAAGTTATAATTATTGCATTAAGAAAACAGTAAATTTCATCATAAAATTATTTAAAAAAATCACACACCCAGTATTCTAAAAGAATAAAATTAGATACAGATCATTTTTAAGCGATCCTAAGAAAGAATTACTCGTTATTTTTTTTTTCTAAAAAAATCTTTAATAGAACTTCTTGAATTGACATATTAATATAACATATTACATATTAATACACACATAATTAACTTTCCCAATATATTAATGTTCAAAAATAATTAAAATGACGACATATGTTTCATTTTCAACTACATTTCTTTTAAGGAAATGTGGCACTTTCCATATATTTAATAGGTTTAACCGTATATTTTATTTTGTTTTCCTCCTAAAGGTAGAATCGATTTTATATTGCATTTTATTATTTAAACTTATTAATAGATAATCCATTTTGAGGTGGACAACATAACATATTTCGACATAAAAAACTACATTTCTCTAGCAAATAAATTATTGCCTGTAATTTCTCAAAGAATTAGTCAATACATTTGTTCAATCTCTGAAACCACTAAACATGTTTCACAATAAATCTTCTTAAGTGTTTAGTTCAGTTGAACTACATAGAAGCATCCTTTTCGTCTCAGGGAAAGCTCTTAAGCCACATGGACCCAATTTGGGAATGTAAGATGGAAGTTCTATCAATTTAACTAAAAATCTTTGAAAAATTTTTGAAAAAACTAATTGTCCGTTTAGCAAAAGGAGCAGTCACAATAAAGCCCGTGTGGTCAATATTATTCAATATTTTCAAAAACATTGACAAAAGAAAACAACCATATGTGTGGTTGATTTGTTTTTCCTTATTAAAATACCGAAACCATAGTTAAAACTGTTGTTTTAAAAATCCATTTCCTTACGTTTTCTTTTTCGTTGAAATCTATCAAACCAAAATTCAGACACTCTTCAATAAACACGTTCTTTTGGCCTTAGACGACGCTGCACTTAGCTGTTCCACATTGTCGTCAATATCCGCTACTGAAACGTGGTAGGCACGAATCCTCAAATACTGTCGATCACCATTCCAGATGCTGCTCCTGTTTCTAAATCTAAAAATGGAAAAAATTCATTGCATGAAATTGCCTTCGATTTATTTCCATCACCCTTTCAATATCTTGTATACTTAAAATTTATCCTAAGTCAATTGAAACTTGTAAAACAACAACAAAATATTATCTAAATAATAAGTTGGTTATTCAATTATTGAGTATTAGAGGTAGAGAAAATAATAAATTGAAATTAATAAATAAATAAAATAGTAAAATTTATGTTGTTAGTAATTTAAGTTTTTCATAAATTACAGGTGTGGTGAGGCGACAAGAAATTTTGAATTCATAAATATGTTTTTTTTCGAATCTTTTTGTTAGTTTTCATATGACATTGCCGGATAAATGTCAGAATCACCGTAATTGGTTGGGAAAAACTATACATATATTGACATTTATTTTAAGTGTCACGAATACAGTTTTTGGTTCAAATAAGGTAACGTCATTATGATTTCAAGAACTACGGCAATGAAGTATTACCATTCCAAATTTAACCCTGTTAGCAAAGCTACCGTTCGCAATTCATCCAGTGTCCTTTGCGTCAATACCAACAGGTGGTAAGTTCAGAGAGTAGGTGTTTGATATGGTAGTTAAATCAATTAAATTATAAATAACCCAAGCTCATTTACGATCTAAATACAATCTCCTGATCAATCATTACTCGGTCATATACACAATTTATAAATCAACTTCCGCACTTAATATTTTACAATTTGTAATTATTCAATCTAGCGCAAGTCGTTACACAACGTTTTAAAACGTTTAAAATGCCGTAGTTAATTAAACAAATTACAGATATAAGAGAGAAACCTTAAAAGTAGATCAGAGCAAGTAAAATCGTATAGCTTTCCTGTGATATTATTAGTAGCGTTTTATTTATCGAGGGATTTTTTTCTAGATTTACAGGTAAAAACATTGAAAGGATGACATGTAAAGTCATTAAACCGATATCCGGTCTCGATTTATCGATTTAATGGCGTTTAACCTATAAATAAACGAACAGAAGAAAGTGGAATCAGCTTTTTGTCTATCCCAGTGTAAAACGGCTATGAATAAATTACATCCGTGGTATAAATTATGAAGGTTATCCTCGAGGCCGATGGTTTTACATAAAAGCCATGAGTAAAGCCGCAAGAATGTTGTCTCAAAGATGTAAAACCAATTAAAAAGCAATAAAATCGGAATCGTTACTAGAAAATTATATAGCATCAAAAGACTTTTTGACTATGTAACAGCGATTTCGGTAATATGCCGTATAATCAAGTACAATCGTGAATGAAAATTAACTGAAAATGAAATCTAGTGATAGGCAGAAAGAGATAAAAAAAAACTATCGACTGAAATCTCGGGGGAAAATCATCATGGAGGTTACGACCCCAGAGCCAAAAATTCAACAAACTTGGTCCGTTTTCGTAGCTCAATGCAATCCACGTTTTCCCAAGAATAAAACATTACTTTTTCCAGACATCGTTCCGTATTCCAAACTCACTTAGGGTCCTTTTTTTGATCCTTCATAAGGCAATTTATAATGTTTTGATTTCCTGGTGACTTTTTACATTTTTTTTATTTCAAATCGATTTCTTCCTTTTACTCTGTTTATTTTACGTATTTTACGTCCTGAAAATCTGATTGCAATTGCAACAAAGGCGTGGTAGATTGATAGACCAGTTGAACGACACAAAAGAATTAATTGAATGAAATTTCTATAAAAGTCAAAAGCTTAAGCCTTTTATTGAGACTGACGTCTATCCTTATTTCCGGTTAACCGAAGTAGTAGAACCAATTTCGTTTGAATGCCTTTTCTTTTCTGGCACCTTTTTCCAATTTTTTTTTTTAGAATACAAAAAGCTTTTGGGCAAATAATTTATATACAGGCATAGGTACAGAACAGCCGTCAATCAGTTAAAAAATTATACTGGACTTATGCTAATGAAAATGTTTGATCGGTAGTTTTAAAAGCCAATAATCATTATAGATCTGCAAATGCTCGAGTTAATGAACCAGGACAAGTATAAATGCTTTGAGATAATTGCAGGCGGAGATAGAAAAAAATTAATGGCACGCCGCGCAAAACGGTCAAATACATAGTATTTATTCATCTGTGGAAAGATTTGAATATTATAAGCTTGCACTAGTATAATTGGCGCGAATACTAGAAACTTGTTTTCAAACGGCAATTATCACTAAGTTATGTAAAATTAATCATAATATATTAATAACTGTAACTTTTATTAACGCAAAACTGACAAGAACTTAGCGCTACATGTTTTATTCAAGACCAGATAAATTAGGTTTGATTAATATCGCCGGTGCTGGTTATTTAAATAAGGAAAACCAATTAACTGCATTTTGCAGGATGCAATTAAACCGTCTTTAACAAGTGCAAGCCTAACATTCAAGTGATGTGTCTTGAGAAACTCCAAGGAATTCTCTTCATTTTTGTTCCTTTACTGCTTTTTCTTAAGTTTTAAGCGATCTAATGTTGATTAACGAAAAATAGACAAAAATTCAGTTAAAGGCGAACCAGAAAGCTTTCAACACAAGAGTAATTTTATTTACTAATGGCCAATAACAGTCCTTTTATTCCGGCTTTTAGTGAGCGAAATTGCAGCTAGTATTTTGGACTATAAAACTTTCTGGTAGCTTTATATACTGGAAGCGTTTGTATTCATTCAATCTAATGACACCAAACAATGGTACATCACAAGAGGAAGTTTTAATTAATGACTTTTACCCGAACTACACATTGAGTAGTTTAACAAAATATTTTCGATGAAGTAATTGCCATTAATATTATTTTATCTTCATTGTTGCTCTGCTTTAGTAGTAAATAGCATATGAGGCCATTTTCCTTACAGGCTCTTTTCGAGAAACATCAAGAGCAAATAAAGTACCTGATTGGCGCTGTTTCCGTTACCAGTCGGACCTTCCCCCCAATAAACTGCTCCCTCGGCGTCGTCGCTGACGCCGCGACGCGTAAAACAATGGGGAGAAGATCCATTTTGCACTCTCCACATATACATACATGCGCCTCCTCTAATAAATGTTCGTTTCTAATCTAAACAAAGAATCAGTTTTCACATGCGCCCATCCTAGATCCCTTTTCCTTTGTCGTTAATAATAAAAAAAGATATCTTTCGCCTTTCAAAATTAAGATAATCCCGAACAAGATTTCTAATTCAGGTTATCTGTTGGACCGGTGGGTCCAGCACAAGCTCGTATTACCTTCCCACGTGTGCTGTGTGGAGTGTGTTTATCTAAACACGGGCCGTGTCTTCCACTCAAATCGATTTAAAATTAAACCTGTGTCAGAGATAATAACGGAATATACAATGGTGTTTAATTCGCCTATCTTAATGTTCTGTTATCAAAAATGTTTATTTCAATTAAGTATTTTGCGATGTACCTACGCCCACCTCCTTTCACATTCGACCTGTCCCTCGAACGGTTAAATAAATGTTATGACCAATCAGTATTTAACTTTATTTAATTTATTAAATCTCTTTAGTCATTTGTTTTAAAATGTAAACAAAAAGTTTGGTGTTTGTAAGAAAAATTTTCACATTTTTTAGTGCATCCAAAGACATAATTAGAACGAGTACTAAATGAGAAAGTGATAAAAAGTGAAAACCACATTGCATAGAAAAAGTATTAAACAAAACTGTGAAAACAAATTCAATGTAGTAGCCCTAATTAAAATTGACTAGTAAATTAGATTTGGAGACCACATTTTTGAATTTCAAATACATATGACCAAAAAAAATAAATAATCACAACAGGGTGGGAAAACCTAATGTTCAAAGCTGAACAGAAAAATGTTAATTTAAGTGGTGAAAGAAAAAGGAATTACCTACCTAAATGGGGCATTTATTAGAAAAATTCCTATTACATATATTCTTTCCCCATTTAGTCACATTTTTCCAATATACCAGGTCAAGCCTCATTCCCCTTTTTTTTATATATAAAATAATGTTTGTTTGTCCAAAAAGGCACTTTCGAAACGCCACACCACATCCATCACCAAAGAAATGGTAAAAATTACTACATTGTCGTAGCCGCGCTAGTTTTTTTTTTCCTCCTCCTTCTATTCTCGTAATAAAAGCGAACTATACAATACAATAGGCGAACTCGCCTTGGCTTTTGATGGGGGCAAATCTGATAAAGTGGAAAATTGTAAAAAGCTACGAAATGATAGCAAACACCGACACTTAACGGCACGCGAAACGCTCATAACGTAATTGCCCCCCATTAATACGGGGGCGAGGAAACCAGGAGGGGTTTTTTCTCTTCGCTCCTGTTACCTTAACGTTTATTGCATCGCCGAATTGCTAATCTAAAGCTATTACTTACCCTCTTACGGCGAGGGATTATCGAAGAACACGCAAACGCTAACTTGTGTTACAAATTTCATTCGATTACTTTTCGCAGGAAAAAAATAGAGAGGAACACTTGGTGACTTGTCACGTAGCTTCTTATCTTTCTATATCAGGTCTTCGTGATTTTTGGATATGTATGTAAATCAATCTAGTGGTATAATAAGGTAAAATTTTAAGGCAACAAAACTAACTATTATTTAAAATTGTGATGAATGAAAAAGTAATTTCAAATGTCGATTAGTCTAACTAATGAAGGTTGTTAAATTTTTACCATCATCGCGTCAATTTACTTCGATTGAGAGTTCTCCAAATCTTTCATTTGGGTATTTAGATTTTGTAGAAAGTATACAAATTAGGAAAATAAAATTTTGAATGGTTTCCTTGTTAAGAAGGTGTTTTTTTCTTAAAAAAACAGTGTTTCTCCCTACAAAAACCTCAATGTATTAAACTTTTTTTCAGGAAATTTACATATACCATTTCTTGATTCAACTGATATATGTTATATTTATAATTAGTACCATTTTGAAAGAAGAATGAAAAAATAAATGTTTAAATTTTAATGAATGCCTATACAAAACATATGATGTGTTAAAATATATTATTGTATGAGTATAATTGACTGTGAATCGTTCTATAAAGTTGTTGACGGATTGTTTCAGGTCAAAACGGAGATGACTCGATAAACTCATCAAAAGGATCGAGCGGAGCGATCAGCAAAAAACAACGAAAAGCACGCACAGCATTTACGGATCTTCAATTGCAAACGCTCGAAAAAAGTTTCGAACGGCAGAAATATCTTAGCGTACAAGACAGGATGGAATTAGCGGCCAAACTCAGTCTTACCGATACCCAGGTCAAAACGTGGTATCAAAACCGAAGGTACGCGTACATTAGTTTTTTTTATTATCATTTCAACCAATTATCCATTTTAAAAAGTTTACCATGCTCAGTTGTTTTTTATATCTCTCGGAACGATCTCGCGATCAGAACGGATGTTATATTTTAGTTTATATAAAAATCCGTTAAAGAACTTCCGCTTAAAAAGTTTAACTTTATTGTATGAAAGCTCGTTTAGTAACAAAAACTCACCCGCACGGAACGCTACAACTTAAATAAAATATCATACATTTTTTTTAATGGTTACTCTTTTAAAAGCTTTTAGCGATACGTACCACAAACAATCATTTGTTGGTGAGAGGGAAACGCTACCATCAACTATAACCAAATATTAAAGGGCGCAATGCAGTGCAGAATTTTCAGTCATGACACTAGAAATTTACGAGATTAAACTGACCGGTAATAACGGGAAATTCGCTAGATACAAACATTAACATAGCGTTAGCAGGCAGGCAAAACGGGCCAGGCGGGCGAGAGCCCGAAACTGAAAATGTATTATTTACGGTGCCCGGGTAAGGCTTTAAATTATTAGTTGAATTAAAGGTGTTGAATTCGAACGTCCGAAAAGGGCACGTGAATTTATTACACCTGTATGCAAATAGGCCCTTTTGTAATTAAGTAATGGGACGACGACGACTACGATCGTGATCGATATCGCGAAACGTAAATGCACGTTATTGTTTTACATAAAAATAAAGGGGTGAATTTTGTATAAACCACGAACAAATTGTTCCTTTTTTTTGCGCATTTTTTTTAAGTAGGTATATAATCTTTTACTGTAAATCCAACTGAATTAAACCCATTTATTTTATTGCTGATATCAACGAACCTAAACGAGAAGACTTTTATATGAATCAACAGTGCTTTTATTACACTCTAAAATAATTTGGATTTTATCTTTTCCAATTTGATGCACGTATTTATTATGATCATTAAATAAAGCGGTGGGTCTACAGGGTGTTTAATGGGGTTTCACGCACTCCATATACATATGAATCCTGCCTCATAATCAATGAAATTGACCAAACCAATCAAAATATGAAGTTTAAAACAGCAATACAATACAAATATTATTTTAATCAATAATTTATGGCTACCCCATGTGTTGTTAAATCTTATTTGAGTTCAGAAAAATATGTGACCACCCTTCTAGAAAAAATTAAACCTATAAATTGAACACAATCATTTAAATGAAATCGAATGTATTCTTCGAACAAGTTCATGTTTCTGGTTCTAGCTCATCGCGCCAAAAATGTACTTTAAGAAAAAATTAAAACAGGATATTTTTATTTCAAAATTGAAATTATTTCAAAACAGTACCTTTTTGTTGAGTTTTTGAATTTAATAGAGTTTTAAGTTAATAGACTACAAGAGATGTTGCCATAGAAAACAAAATCTACAAGAAAAGTTATAAATAGGGGTAAAACTTTTTTAAATAGAGCCTCCAAAAATATATGTGCTAAGAGAAGCTAAACGTAATTCGTATTTATAGTTTTGGGTCATTCTTTACCCTTGTAATTCTCTTTAATGCAATTGTTCTACCGTAGCCATGCAATTGAACCGATGTAATTTGAATACTCGTACTTGTTACGTAAATATTTAAATAAAAACAGGATTGTACTTACATATTAGATTATACCAAAATCTATTGAATTTCGTGTTACGTTTAAGAGAAAACGAAATGAAAGATCATATTAGGAAGAAATAATAAGTATTTTTTAACCTACGGTAATTTTCAATACCACTGATTGCGAGTATGAACAATGCCAAATGTTAGTTTTTGGGAGAGCGACTTGCCGCTAAAAATTTCACAGTCAGTCCTCAGTTCTATTTGCGAACAATTTTTGATAAGGACTTGATGGTAATCGAACTTTTAACACAATATCGGTCTCCCAAGTATGAACATTTGTGAACACGCATGCTCTGTGCTTCGATTACTAAAAATTACCGCATGTTAGAAAGTACCTAATATTTTTCAGTACTATTTAGTTTCATGTATCTGCACAGTATTTGGTAGATAGTGGAGATTATTGTTATGTATATGTTAAAAAAAGTTATTGTAAATTGATTTACACAAAACAGTATGATACCAAGAAACTTTCGTCTTATTTAATTTCTTAGAATGATCATTAAAAGAAATGATTTTCGATTATAAACATTCTATGCCACGATTAATCTACAAAATTTTCTGGTCCTTAAAAGAAAATTAAAGGAAATATTTACTTATTCTATTTTTTTATCTTACAATTTTTATATTTATTTTGAATGATGTGCAGAAGATAATACAAAATAGTAACAATAGAAAACGGCGACATTCCGTATAATACTATTTTTAGTTATACATGGGGATTTTTAGACATGGATTCTTTTACTCAATATCTTGTATTATTATATTGAATAGCCCCTAGCAACCCTGATCTCATAATTCGGAATCACCCCGTATACTTTCAGGATCCTTTAATACCCTTTTTAGTATCCTCCACTATCAACCCGGCACGCTGAATAACAAATACATATTTTACATGTGTATGGTTTAGGCAAATAGAATATTCATTAGAAATTTCCGTTCAATTTGAGCAAATTAAAATAATGTTGAATTAGCATTTTTTGTTTAAAAACTTATTGCGTGAACTAACGGAAAGTAACCTGAGAGATTTTGTGCTCTTCAACTTGAAAAATTACAAATTCAAGTTGAACGAACAAGAGTAGCTTTTTTCTCGTCGAAAAAAGCTAATAAACAAGCTAAATACTGTTAATAAATTTGTCACACCGCAAAAATGCGGCCCCATTTTAAGTAAATAAAATCCGACTTTTTTCATTCTTACCTTTACCAATATTTATTCCAAGAAATTTCGCTTCGTGTAATTCAAGTCCACCTGCGCTGGATAATTTCCAAAACACATACCAGATAAAGAACAATGAATACCGATAAAAAAAACTGAAGCTGAAACCAATTTTTAAATTGATTTTTTGAATGTTCGGTCGAGGAAAAATCAAAAAATCATTTAAACAAACTGACTTAATGTCCGTAAAGTGATTCTATTTACACGCCGTTTTTGTCTCGGTTTTTCTACACGATCAGGCGTCCCGACTTTAGAGCGTCGCATAGAATTTGATTTGTCATTTTGTTTAAATAACTGATAGTTTAAATAAACGAACGTTTTTCACGTGTAAAATCGTGCTACTCACGACACTAATAAAAGAACTACGGCCGTTGCAGCTCAATTGAAATTTAGTAAAACATTTCAAATGGTAAAACAAGAAATTGGTTATAACTATATGTATGTACATGTGTACATATGTATGTCCTTAATTGTAAGTTAATATTAAAAAGGTGTAAACAATATCTACGCAGTAGTGAAATGTGTTAAAACGTTCAATTTTTAAATGTCTTTGTGTATTTACGACGCAAGGGCCGTAGCTCTGTGACTCATCATTTTCCTCCAACAAAGAATAGTCTTCTCATGGCTGCTTAGAAGCCATTGGTCATATTATACACGGTGTTTTTATCCGTTCCATACCAAGTAAATAATATAGTGAAGGAAGAAGCTTTAATGGAACCCCAGCTTAAATTTATAATTATATTTCGTGAATAAACTATTATTCTGGACAGGTTTTTGTCTTCTTTTTCGATCGGCAACTTCTGAAGGATATTTAAGCCGTCCCTATAC
>JABRWK010000173.1:117085-154771 GCA_013372445.1 Hypothenemus hampei | reverse complement strand
AGATTTAACTTTTTTATATATTTTAGTGAAATATTGTAAAAATGCATTTTATTTTGCTCAAATATGCAAAACTAGAAAAATTTACCAACATAACTAATTGTAAAATGTTAGTTCTTGGTTAAAGAAAGGTGTAGAGCAAAAGAAGTGTTTTTGTCCTTAGAAAAAGCTAACATTTAATCGTGGATGACTGACTAGTTTACTTTACCTAACAAACCGTTGAATCAACTGTGAAATTTTTTTTCAGACGTTATTTATTTTTGACGCCAGCAGTCAATTTTGTCGAAGTAATTTCCAGTCTAAATAATGACTAAGCGAAAGTTAGAGAGCATCATTTTTGGAGAGAAGAAAAACCCTGTAATTTTTAAAAAGGACTTTTAATATTCGAAAATCAATAAGGGCTCTCTGTCGGAAACCGAAAGTGCAATTTCATGCCTCGGGTATAACGTCGTCTGTCCGCCTGTAACTGTACAATTATTTTGTATTTAGGTATATGAAAAAAGGACCGTTTTCGCTAATTACTAGGTTCAAACCGATTTTTTCAGAAAGAGGGGTGGAAATCGTTCGCTTCCTTTAGTCGATCAACAATTTATCCAAACATTTCACTTGACTAATTCTAAAATATACACAGTATTTTTTTACAACTATCGTGACTATTGCGTTTTGACTTGTTATTTCTTAATATGCTTATAATAGCATGAGCATGGAAACAAAGAACTTTTTATTATTTTTGTCGAACCGTAAAACGGACCATATGGTATTGAAGCGCAATGTGTTCTAGGGCACCCATTAGTAAAACCCTTAACCAGTCCATTTTGCGGTTTACCTTAACCTACAGCTAATTTAAGCCTCCGTTTTTTTCTTTCAGAACAAAATGGAAAAGACAAACAGCCGTTGGCTTAGAACTGTTAGCAGAAGCAGGCAATTATGCGGCATTTCAACGACTTTACGGTGGACCCCCTTATGGTTGTTGGTATCCTCCTCAAAACGCCACACCTCAAGCATCACCTTCAGCTGCAGATTTATATTATAGGCAAGCGGCTGCAGCTGCAGCGGCTACTTTACAAAAGCCATTGCCATATAGACTTTATCCACCGGGAATGGCGTTGAGTATTCCAGGACCTAGTGCACATTTGGGATCATTAGCAGCCAGTAGTTCTTTAAGCAACTTGTCTTATTATTCGAATCACGCGTCCGAAGGACCATCTCCTAGATCTCCTAGTCCAGATACTCCTTTAGATCCTGGATCTCCAGGTTCTCCAGGTGGTCGTCGATCGGCGTCAGACGAAGATGACACCATTCACGTTTAGATTTATTTTGTTAATGTGATAATGTTGAGTCCAACATAGGAATGATTCCTAAAGACATGTGTGAATGTGAAAATGTAAATGGTTGTAAATAGTAATTGTATAGAATAATATTTATTTTATGCTTGCAATTAATTAATTTTAACATTTCGTTTTTTGTAAAGTGTACATAAGGAAGTGAGGCTTTCTTGTTGTTTCACATATTTTTGTGATGATGGGGTAATTGATTGGAATTACACTGAAACAATTGGAGAATAATAAAAATTAGAGCAAAGAAGAAGTTCGATTAATCATTTTAAAACAATTATTGATTAATTGTAAATGTAAGTCGCACGAGATTGATGTAATCCATTATAATCTGAGCTCAACGTTTATGTATATTGTTTTAATTAGAGAAACATTAGAATATAAATACGTTTTTATTACAAAAAGTGTTTTATTTAAAAATTTTCGTTAATTTACGTTTCGCAACTTTATTATGAGGTTTTAATAAAAAATAAATCCTCATAATTTTAATAGCCATATGATATTCTTCTTAAACTCTCAACCTTTTAATTATACGGTTCTATCCAGTTAAGATTTTTTGTAAATACTTGGGATGGGCTCGGGCTTTTATCCTCAGTCTCTCTCTCCCTCTTTGTTATTTAAAGTTGATTTTTGTCTCCTTTAAGATATTTTGATTGTACATTTAGATGAAGAGCTTCAGGAGCTACTCATTTTGGCTCTTCATGTGCATCATTTTATCGCTTTCGTCCCTTTTCCCATTGGCATTTTGATTGGTTTGTTTTTCCTCTAAGTTAGTTGATATGTGTCCTGTTTTAGCTGTTTAGTTTGTTTAGATTGATGCCTCCTTGATGAGCTTCAATCGTATTTTCCCACACCTGTGTATTTTACTTATATACGTATAAAAATAACTATATGAAATGTAAATTCCGAAAAAGAATCCTCATTGAACGTAAGTATTTCCTTCTCGCAGGTGATAATGAATTGTCAGCTGTTATATAAATGATGGGAAGAATCCCTATGCTAATGCTACTTGTCTTTTTCTACAAATTTTGTCATTTTATCTATTGGTTTATAAGAGTTTTTAAATAAGTATATCCAAAAATATAATTCCTGTATACAGTATGTTGTTGAACCCGTTTATGATTTCATTTTTTGGTCTGCCCCTTTGATATGTTCTTCGAATCAGTACTGTTATCTTAGTATGATTTTTAGGGGAATGGTAGTGTCTGTGAAGTTTACTACTAATATTCTCCATTACTTTTCCAATTCCCTGTGGTAGGCTTATTTGTCTTAAGCGTTTGGGGTGGTTTCTCCGCTTCTTTAGTTGTTTGTTTATTCCGATTTTCGCCTATTTCCAATTTTTTGAATATGTTTTAGATTTAAGCAAGCTTTTGCAATTGTTTTTATGTTTTTTCAGTTGATGTATTGTCACTTGAAGAACTACCTCGAATAACATGGTAATTGAAAAAAAATTATATTGTCGAGGTTTACTAGAAACCTTTATATTTAAGCTAAGCAAGCTATAGTGCACATTCTGGCTCAAAATACTTTACAACATAACTCTACTTTTATTAACGCATTAAAATAAAACGATCTGCCATGATCTTGTGTGGATGAAATACAACGTTTTTCTCCAGAAACTTCGACAAGGGCATTTTTCGGTTAGAAAGTTACTCGAGGAAGGTCCTTACTTCTTTTAGGGCTTTATTGATTAGTCCATCGTGACCTGATGCTTTCTCGGTTTTGATTCATTTAATCTGGTCATCTATTGTTTTTAAGGAAATTTTATGTTTTTTGGTTTTATTGGAAGTTTTTTTTTAATTTCTCTGTTCCTTCAATGACCTTCTCCACTGTATTGGTAGCTTTATTGCCCGAATCAGTTCTGAATTACTTTTCTAATTCCGTTGCGAATATGTATGTTTTTTTATTGTTTTCAGCGATTTCATTCATTTTATTTCTCGTTGTCAAGTATGGATATTTCGGTTTTTAGATTTAAAAGAGCCATTTTGCTCTAATTTTGTCTAGAACAATTTATAAGCTTTGACTAGCAGAATTAACATAAAATATGTATATGAAACACTAGGTCATTTTTAAGATTTTTAACATCTAATAATTGAAGTCAGAAATTACAGTACTGACTTACATATACCATGCGTATCTAATTACAAATTTGCAAATAAAACTTACAATTGCTTTATTTTGTGAGATCCTTATGTATTGTTCTCATTAACCTTAGAAGAAAAACTCCGCATAAAATAAAAGACCTAGATTATGAATCATGGCGGCAAATACCTACAAATTGCGTTCATACCTAATCCCAGAAAAAAACGACTTCAGGCCCGTCAGTATCTCTTGAGTCTTATTCAAATTGATTGAAAAGATTATCAACTGATATACAGGGTGTTACGAAATTCGCGCCCACGGACAGCGGGAGGTTAATGCAGAGACAAAACTGAATAGAAACCCCTCTACACTTTTGCCATCAGACAAGTACTTTTCAAGATATACGAGATTGCTAAAAAATGAGAATTAAATGAAGAATTATTTTTTATTTTAATTAATAACTAATAAAAAATCAAATTGGTTTGGCAATATGTATTTTATGTATAGACATCATTATTTATATTCAGTTTATTCGCATATTGCGATAATAGTTAACCTCCGGCTGTCCGTGGGCGTGAATTTCGTAACACCCTGTATAAGGAATGAGATAACATATTAATTAACACCCCTATAGATTGGCATCGTTCACCATAACTTTGTGACAATGCTAGAAAAAGGGTTATTTAAAATACTCATAAAATAAAAAGCAATCGAAAACACAACCCTACATTATATCTCTAGGCGGTTTAATATGGATAAAGACACAATTAAATGGGTCCGCGCAATGCTGGGAAGGAAAGTCATCAACTCCTTATTATAAATCGTCGCACTAACCTTTTGTATGATCATGGTGTGACGTCAACTTTCTCTGTTGATTTACTGAAAGTACCTCGTATTGAAACTACGTTTGACACGTTTAAATTATGAGGATGTTGACACATAGACACGCAGAAAATGTAGACATTACAATAAAGGAATCAAATTCAGACACTGTTGGAGAAATTATGTATCCTGATTTGAGAATGATGGAATGGAGAAGTTCTGGGATCACAGCTCCATTAATCCGGAAAAGACCCAAATGATAGTAACCACTAATAAAAATTCTTATTTCTATTATCCAATTTACAATTAGTTGTTTTAAGCATAGAAATGTTCGTATTTTTTTCATTTATTTTCCAAAGTGATTTTTACCTCGATACAATAAAACTAATATAATCAAACATTTGCTCTCTATATCAGCACCTAAACTACCAGATGTTTAAAACTGAATTGATGAGACAGCAATTCTTTTCGTAATATGATCAGTTTTCCGTTAAATTTATAAGAAAACGCAATGTCTATGAAATCTTAGTCACCTCAAACGCACGATTTCAGAAAAGAATATTTGACCGGGTATTAAATCGATCAATTTTAGATAGGTAGTTGTTAAAGCACCACAGTCTTTATAATCTGTAAGAAATTTAACTTTGGTGTCCTCACAAGTTTCCCATACAAGACAGAAAATTGATTGACTGACAGGTATCACTTTTTTCCATTATTGTAAACAGAATCCATTTCACCAATGGTTAAATATGAAGAAAAAATTATGAGAACCACAAACGACATAAATTGTTAAACTTGACGCAATCAATAATTTCATTCGAAAAACAAGATTACTTTTAATTGGCAGTATAATGTCTCTTTTTCGAAATAAAAATACAGACCGTAATTGGTAGCCAAAGAAATTCTACAAGTAAACTTGCATTTAGTATGAAATACGATGTCCATTTACTTGATAACCGATTCAATAATAAAGAAAATCGACAGATGCTCACTTGCCCAAAGTACAATAATTAATTGAAATTAATTAAACATTAACAAGACGAATATCCATTTTTTATACTTTTATATGAAGAATATTTCCTGACCCATTTTTCTTTACGTGCATAAATTCACCATAAAATTATTTATTGAGGTAACCGCGATTCACCTGGCCATTGAATATTCGGAGTTACCACGTCAGAAGACATTAAATAATAAGTATGTAAATCTTCCCGCCTACCGTTGTCAGATCCATTAACCTGAGGTAAACTTCTTAAGTGTGAACGTAGAAAAATGTAATGTTAGGGTCTAATTATTTCTTTTTCGAATAAATTTACGGCTTCCGAAAATCCATCCATTGTTTGTAAGTTTATTAGATTATTCGGTATGCAAATAGACTAATAATTATTATTTTAGTTGAGTGCTTTGGTGATAGAAAAATTACTAAAACGTTACAATTGAAAATGTTCAGTAGGGAAAACCTGTTGTGAAACTTCATTTATAATAAATATTCTCAGGACCTATAAATAAAATAACATTTATTTAACAACCGTTATAGACTTAAGTGTAGTTCTTACATCAATTTGCAAATACGTGTATAAAATGAGAATAATTAATTTCAATGGTTTACGGTAATAACGCACAGAAATTTTATAGTTATTGAAGATCTCACAAAAACAGTATCTATTCATTTTCTTGGTGGTAGAAAATGGGTAATTTTTTCTCCTTTTTATTCTTTCCTTTTTCTTAAATCTTATTGACCGATTGAAGGATGTTGGGTTAAACTAAGGTGTTTCGACGCTTCCCTTTTTAATGTGTTACACCCAACCTTGCGTATAAATACATATTTATAAATTAAAGTAAGCTGAAATCTTATCTATCTGGAAACAACTTTATTAATTATATAGTCATTGTAGACGCTAGGACAAAACTTAGAACAGAAAATATGTGTTTATAGACGATGAGCCACTTACAAATACAAAATACAAATATAAATAATAAATGATAAGTAGTCAGATATTTGTTAATCCTTTATCACCTAGATCTATGGATCTTCTAAGATGCTCTGCTTTTTTTAGTTGTGCTCCAAAGTCCCAGACCGAAGTTTCCGGTCAATCTTAAGAGTTATACTACATTTACATCATTCTTCAACTCTTCTGGACCTTTCAGTTGTAAATTTTGGACCGCAACACATAATGTGGTCTATGTCCTTAATCTCTTTCCCACAACCAATAGTTTTGGACCCTCGGTAATTCTGAATCTAAACAGGTGTAACACAGAACCAACATGACATGCGAGCAGATCAATGGTCACCTTTAAAGTGTCATTATTGCCAGTTCAGTCCTTTTTTGCCTTGTCATATCCGTTGCAGTATTTGAGCGTCTTGATTTGGTAGTCATTTTCCAGTTGTTATTATAACCAACCAAGAACGTTTGTAATAATTAATTTACAATACTAAAAAAGTAACATAATTTACATGATATGTGTGAAATATGTAACAAAGAATTAAGAAAGTTGTATTGAGTACCAAACATTTGTAGTAGTTAAAATTTCAAAAACAATATAAATTTGACATATATGTATAAGGTATTACATAAAATAGAATACCAATAATACTAGAAAAGTTTATGTGAAAAACATAGTTGAAGACGTAAATAAAAGACGAAAAGGAAACTTACATATTAATCATAGGTACTTTATTGGAATAAACTACTGTTGCAATTAATATCTATCACAATAAACCATGTCACACAGAAAAAAACACAATTCTTAGGTCGTAAAACCCAATTTGATTCTCGACTTTCCTAAAATCAATTTTTGAATAATTAAGATATTTGACAATATTAAATTATAGTGTATTAACCCGTATGATTTTATAGTCAAATATATAAATGGAATTTACATAATATGTTTAATCACTTCAACTTATTTTTTACTTGATCAGCTTCAATAATTATAATGATTTTCACTTTCATATATTACACTAGGTAACAAAAAAATGTTTATCTCAAACTGTTTGCATTTTTAGTTTTAATTGATCTAATTAATGAAAAAAAACACCTTACTTTTCTTCTAGTGTCGCTTAATCTTAAGATATTTAAGTATAAAGAGTCAAAAAATGCCTTTTTTAGTCGATTTCAAGAGCTTATATTTGAGTAACAAAAATTTGTTAGCAATTTTTGGTTACTACATTAAATAGTGCCATTCTTCATCTTCAAAATGCATTATCGATTTTTATTATGCGATTTTTTTTCGCTGAGATATTAAAGTTTTAAGTTGGACGGTTTTGTGGTCGTCCGAGCTATCTTTCATAAGCGCACTGTAAGAAATACCAGTTCTATTGCATGACAACGACATAACATGACAAATTAATAACATTAAGTAAGAACTTAAAAAAAGGTGTTTATCAGAATTAAAAAAAAAAAGTTTGTTAAACCCTTGGATCAGAAATCGGCTACCTTTCGGATATTCGAAATATATTTTCAAAAGTTTATTATTACCTAGTGTTATTTATTTGTCATGTCATGTCATTGTCATGCAATAGAACTGATACTTCTTACAGTGCGTTTATGAAAGATAGCTCGGGCGACCACAAAACCATCCAACTTAAAACTTAAATATCTCAGCGAAAAAATATCGTATAATAAAAATCGATAATGCATTTTGAAGATGAAGAATGGCACTATTTAATGTAGTAACCAAAAATTGCTAACAAATTTTTGTTACTCAAATATAAACTCTTGAAATCGACTAAAAAAGGCATTTTTTGACTCTTTAAACTTAAATATTTTAAGATTAAGCGAGAGTAGAAGAAAAGCAAGGTGATTTTTTTCATTAATTAATTCAAATAAAATCAAAAATGCAAGAAAATTTTGATAAACAAAATTTTCATTAAAAAGTGTTACCTAGTGTTATTATTCGAAAAGTACCTATAGTGTTAAAAATGGCAAAATGATTTTAGATAAGGTGCCAATCATTTTTAAAACTGGATAAATAAAACTATGTGGCTAATGCTAAACCGGAACTATATGGTGGTACACCAAATAACTTTATGTCGCAGACACTAACAATTAACATAAATAGAAATTTCACAAACTGTACAGACAGTTTATGAAATACTAGTAGATGATGTAAGTTTAAGAACTTCTATCGATTGTCTGTAGGGTTCATAAACCGCTCTGATATAAACTGGTTATTTTCATTAAGATATTTGTTGGAACCGTCCAACTTTAAAATAATCTTCGTTCTGGGTTTGATCTAATGAGTTTTAAACGTTCAAAGAA
Organism: Hypothenemus hampei; assembly: GCA_013372445.1. Taxonomy (NCBI): domain Eukaryota; kingdom Metazoa; phylum Arthropoda; class Insecta; order Coleoptera; family Curculionidae; genus Hypothenemus; species Hypothenemus hampei. The sequence continues at coordinate 146,274 of JABRWK010000173.1, read as the reverse complement.
CAAAAGAAAATGAAGAAATTTGATGAATTCATGATGTTTTTGTATTAGACCACAAAATAATTTGATAAAAAGATAGATTCCTAGACACTGTCATATACAGGGTGATTCACAATTTATCTAAAAAATTTCATGAGTAGATGCGTCATGAAAAACCAAGTCGATTTTCTGAGAAAATTTTTTGGAAAATCCTTATAGTTTCTGCGAAAAAAATTATTAAAGTTTAACCACTTACAAACAATGTATAACTGGGCGACTGTAATATTTACAAATATGAAAGAAATTTTTTTGCTGAATCCCTTTTAGATTGACCCTTTTAGACTGGCCATGAAATTTGATAAATGCCTTATTTCGTTGTGTTTAAGTTTTATACTCGACCAGTTTTCCGCATTGTACAGTTTCTTATTTTTAATTAATTTTCGAAATGCCTTTATCGATTTTTTTTTGCACAAATGTGTTTGTATGAACTACCGAAACATTCCAATTTTTTTTTAGATAAGTTGTAAACCACTCTGTACATGTGTATTGAACAGTCATGTCTCTCCGTTACTGCGTAACTTCATATCAGAACAAGACATAAATTTATAAATGATATAGAAGTCAATTGGTAAATTTACCATAAAATAAAACTATGTAGGTAGGTATCCCATGATGCATAAGGATTTTTAATTATGTACTTGTTGCAAATGATAACATTGGAGTGCCATAAGCATTTTTTCCTCTTTTCTACATGTATTTCAAATTTTGAATAATCCTGGTCTTAAACATTAAAGCGACAACTTCCCTAATTTTTTTTCGTGAAATATGTTGGGAGTTAACAAAGTTACAATTGGAATCAAAGTTTTTTCTTAGAACCCTCCTTTATCAACGCCTCTTTTGCATCATACTTGATTACCCCTGTATCGCTGATCTCCTACTACTCTCCAGGCTATTTCTGGAATGGATAGTAAAATGTTGTAATCAATTTTTAAAATTGCTTGGCATTTTAATAGCAGCATCCTAGAAATGTTGAATCAATGTTTCCATACAGAATAGAGTCATAACGAACATAGTCAGTTAAAAAATCGTCTTTTTAAATTACTAAATCTGTCAACATTTCATGAACTGTCTGAACATACTGACGACGATTTATGATAAATATGTACGACAGATACATTCTATTTAAACTTCCAATATTTATTCCTTATATTCACGGTTCCTTCATTTTGAAAAGGAAGAACCTAATTGTTTCTAATTTCCCAATGTCCCATAGAGATTTTCAATGATTTTTCTTATAGTGGTTATAATCAGCTGTTAAAAAATAATAAAAAATGTTATTACTATGCCCAAAATTTCCATTAAAAATGCCTAAATTCAATCAATAAAGTTATTGTTAAATTTTTCACGGTATCATCATGTTAAAAAACCCCTAATTTTAAATAAAATATCATATAATTTTTTGGAAACTGTTATTGATTAATGACAGCGTAATTCGCACGCACCAATTCGTTCATTGTTGTTGGATATAGTATATGGGGGCCAGCTGTTCATTAAGGATTCCGAATTGTGACTGTCCATTGTGTTACCGTGATGCCATTATCCACTTCACGTTTTGTTATATTTAAGTCGAAATTAGGCTTAATTTCGACGACCATTACCAACTGTTTCTTGGGCAATAACGACCGCCAATTGTTGTAATTTATTAAATTAGATACGTTCGAATTAAATGTGAAATCGAAATTGAATGGGGCATTTTTCCTTTTTTTTGCGTTTATGTATTCGAACTCGAGCTTCTCAGCGCGGATCGAAATTTTACCAGTACAGGTTATCTGGTAACAAACCTTAAAGTTCTACCATGGAGGTCTCAGTAATCTAATATACACTTTAATCGAATTTAACACATTACAGTTCGCATGGTAAACGACGATAATATACGTTAAGAGATTGAGTTTCAGACACGTTTTACTGATGAATACTTCGTGGCTACTGAATCATTACTATCTGTCTTAATAATAAGATTTCATAGTTACAAAAAGATCTTTCCATATTAACAAAGAGGACTAAAGAGGTATAACTCAGCATTAATATATACGAAATAATAAATAAATGAGAATAAACGAGAATTTTCATCATTAAAACACTATTTTTTTTCGAAAAAATAATAAACTACATTGATTTCCGGTTTGTAACTTAATTGAACGAAAATCGCCTTTGAAAGGTAATTTGGAACGATTTCAATCCATAATGGTGGGGCTGGACATTCGGTTGCAAAGATTTTCTATCAGATATTCTAAGGTAATTAAGGAACACTTTAGTGGCCTGTACCGCTTCAAAGCGGGATATAAACGCTATAGAAGGTAATTAACTGAAAAGGGTGACAGTAATTAATGAATTTCTGCGACTATAAAGCGATATTGTGTGTTTGCTATGGCCCCCCTTTGGGAGCCCTCCGTTTTCTAAGTTTCCAAGCTCACGCTTTAATATGCCTGTTAAGGTTTTTTTGTGGGGAGGAGTGGGATCGCTTGACTGTACCGAAACAATTCAGAAGAAAACATTAAATCAATACATAAAATTAATAGTCGACTGTAGGAGCTCCAACAGTAGGCATTTTAAAAAGGAAATGGATCATAAATCTCATGGAATATTTTTGAGAGATACAAGCTGTGGCAGATTTTTGATGAATGAAATATGTACCTGAAATCTTCGTAAAATATATAGAAATCTATAAATGAGGAAAATTTTATATTACTATATTTTATTTTAATGAAGGTTGTTTTAAATAAATCTCCTTTTTTAAAACTTTGCAAATAGAGAACTCATTCAACCTTAAAAGTTGTTAATCAGCGGTGTATATCATAAAAATTGAATTTTTTGGAGAATCATTGTGTCAAATTTTAAGACCGCCTATCTAGTATTATTTGCAAAAATATATTTGTCATTGAAAAAATGAACTAAATCGAAAGCAGTTTTGTGCAATTTTTTAATTAGAGAAAACAGTGGATTGTTGAAATTGTATGGCAAGTTCTAAAAAAGCCTACCGAATCAGATTTGGGGCGTTCTGACTATTCCTATGGGAAGTTTCTATTAGAAAGCACTATTGCAAGCCTATTGTGACTTAACTACCCCTACTGAATTAGGTGACATCGGTGATGGGGATCGTGTTACAATAAAACAGATTCCTTACACGTCTCCCAGGGCCAAATACCTGTCACAGGTGTGGTAGTCAGCAGTTGACAAGAGCATTGCACTTACAAACTACATGACTTCGGATCGCCTATGCAAAATATTCACACTGAGTCATCAGAGATACCCATCTTGTGCCGGAAGTGTTTCCTCGACCAGTACCCAGTTAAAATGACCATAATCGTTATTAGCTCTTTTCTGTTTAATTTGACCAGCCTACTTGTTTTATTATATGACTTTTTTTTATAAACCGTCCGTTTAGTTCACAAGGTACCCAGGCGTTTAATCTTATGGAAGCTCATTGAGACTCCTACTTTTTCAGGAATTGAAGAGACAGTATTCCTAAAGTCGGTGTAATCCGTGATTCGAAAACAGGCGAATTTATGAAGATTCCTTAATTTATTCTTGGACAACCTTTATCATTTCTGTCTACCTCATAACGCTTCCTAAAGTTACTTGTTCAGAATGTGATTTTCATAACTTCTCTTAGAGAAGCAAAAATACAGTCGCATGAAATGATATAGATCATCAATTTTTTTCGCATAATATTTATATTCAATGTAAATTGCATACCCTCTTAAGGGGTTTTAGGTACCTTTGATGGTTCGCATATTACATATGGAGAACCTCTGATGGAAACAATTTATTGAAATATTTTCAAAGGAAATGGAGGTGACTGCCATTTCAAAAAAGCTTCGTGATTACGCTGTTTTCAGTCAAGAAAAAGTTATTGCAGAGTATACAACGTTCCTGAAGGTCATTTCAAAGGAGATGTAAGTACCGTTGAAGTTTTCCTTGAATCACAGAAATCTAAATATTTTCTTATACGTTTCTTGACAGCTAAATTGTTGACTTACTGTAAATTCTATATATATATATATATATAAATGCTAAGAAAGTAAATGATCCTTCTTGTTTTTTGTGCGGTTATTTAATTATAGAAATCAGTAAAAAAAACTGAACGTATGAATAACATCCGTATATTCCTTCCGTAACATTTTAGTTCTTTTGCATAACACACCCATTTAATTAAGAAAAACTACACATCAAATCAATTAGAAACTGCCAATCACAGAGCTGAAAAATAGTAGTATAGAAGCATGCGAGCAGTAATAAATTAATTGGTTTCGGCTAAATAATAACAATCAAGCAATTTATTTAGAAACTATGGTCATCNCCGCAAATTTTAATTGGCTTATCGTTTGGAGTGCGAGCGTTCAAGCCGACACCTCTGCCGGTGGAGGTGATGCACCTTCAATCGTAATTAATGAACTTCGTATTGAGTTAACGGAAAGGCCATACTATAACACCCCCATCCAGCTAATGGTTATTATAAAGCGGTGGATTCGTTACCGCTTGGATTTAATTAAATGTAGAACCGAAAACTTGGAGACCGACTAAATTTTCATGATTTCATTAAGGAGGTCTTTTATCCAAACTTTTGGATAGTGAATGTTAAGGTAGGTGATTTGAAATGAAGGCAGTATTATAAAAAGGTATCAATACTGATTTTCTCTAAATTTTAATCATTAATAACGTTAGAATTTAAATATTTGCAAAATTTTTGTATCATATCCACTCATACAAATATATAGATGTCCCATTAAACCTATTAAACCAAAAGTCCACTCTATATTAAAAAAAGTTTATGCTGACACTTTGTTTTGAGATGCAATAGTTGTAATTTTCAAAATGTGTGATTTACTGTTATTAATGACATACATTCAGAACTCTTGAAAAAGTGTCTCTAAACTGAACCATCAGAACTTAAGAGCCCAAGGCGAAGTTTTTAACGTATGACCATGCTGCGTGTCTTGCTACGGTAAAGTTGACTTTTACGTCGTAGATTAAAATTAATATGAACTAAACTTTTTATATAGGGCGTTTGGTATGTCGATGCAAATTCTCAAAGGTGTTATAAACAGGGTCATCTTGAACTTATTTAATCAAACTTACCTATGCAAAACGTGTTAAAAGTTTTATGTATAATTTTTGTTATAATTTCTGTGTTAGGAAAACTTTAAATTTATCATAACTGAACTGTAATTATTTTTGGTTTTATGTTTATCTGGATTTTAGTTTTTAGTAAAATAGATACTATTTAAACGGATATCTAGAGTTACTACTATAAAATAATCATCATATTCAATTTCTGGCAATGCGCCATTATGTAGATATATTTGGCTAATAAATTCTAAAAGATCTCCTTTATCACTCCTTTAAAGATTTGCATCGATCTATCTACCCTGTATATAGGCAACATCTATAATATTTTTTACTCGTATGACTATTTCTACTTATATGTACAGACGAAAATTAAGTAATTATCAATAGTCGTTACCGGGCACCAATTAAATCTTCACTCAACTAACAGCTTCAACAAGCAGAACCACGATCCAAACTAGGAGAAAAATCAAATGTAAATTGGATGAGAAAACGGCTATTAAAGCGACATATTTTATAACCTACGAGGTAAACGATGATAAATGTTTCTTAGAGCTACATTCTTCGTGACAAGATTCCGATATGTGCACGACTTTGGAATGCGATCAACTGCCGTAATTGCGTAAAACGCAGACAAAAACAATAAGCGATCATTATTTTCAGCCAGCAATTAACCTCTGATGTTGATGAAACCGTTGCATTTTTTCGCTGAATGAACGAACGGCCTGACTGTTTTAATGATCTCAGAATACAGGATATTTGTCGCCCGTTTTGATTGAATCTCTTTCTCGTACTCGTTGGGAAACACTTTATATCATAGTCGTCCCTAAACTTAATCCTAATTGCTTAATCTACTTTGAGGAATTTCCATCTAAAAATATTTCGGATTCAATCTGGACGTCGAAACCAAAGATAAAACCGTGTAAATATTAATATGGAAAATTTTTGTTCAAGTTTTTAGTAATAAATTAATTGATATGAGAAACGCCATTGATATATCATGTGCCAATTAAACGCTCTTTATACTAAGAATAGTTGACCGCCTTGTCAGGCATGAAATTGGAATTAAACGTCTCGGGCAGCTTCTCATAAACGACATTTCAAGTTCACGCGCGCATTTCAAACAATTCCTCAAATAAAAAGGGGTTTGTATTAAACCGGAGAAAAAACCTTTGCCCCTTTGTCGCTTTTGTAATTAGGCTCACCGTGTTTGGAAGAGACAAAGCTTTATTGCCGCGTATATAAACAAAAAATAAATCCAAAAAAATTGTTGTAAAAACGAGAAATCTGGGGGCGTCAACAAGGAGAGACGCATAGCAAAGTCAGGGCGGGGGGATTTGTTTCGGTGGAAATTATGAATATATAAAGTGTGCGTCTCGGAAACGCTTTTAGAATTAAAGCTAAATATTTATGGAGTGCTGCAAATCGCCTGCTTTTATATTACTTATACAGATAAAACTGTGCTATAAAAGCTCTCAAAAGCCCTGGCTCCGGAAACATCTCCGCTTCCGAAGCTTTATACTTCGCTCGGTTCTGTGTAATAGAAGATAATGTTTATAAATATGCATGTGTAAAATGTAAGGCTTTAGGCTTGAGGCCGCGTTCGTGCCTGCGAAGAATACGTAATATGTCGACACTTTTAACAAAAATATCTTTATTAAAAAAATATCGTAAGAAGGCAATAAGAAGGAGTTTATTTTAGGTAAAAATAAAGAAATCGTAAAAAAAATCCGTAAAAGTTTTACGATTCTGGCGACTGAAAGAGGGATATTTTTCAAATATGCTGTTACAATTTCGCATAAATACGCAGTTTGAAAAGTTTCGATTGTAAACATATTAGCCTTCCATTTTCAGTCGGGAAATTCCCATAAAATTTGATATAATGTGGTTTGTTTTGACGGCAAACGTACATAAATCACTATAAAATGCAAGGGGAAAAGTTCTTAGATTAGGCCTTATTAAACTTTATTAAAATACAATTAAATATATATAATGGCAACAATAATTATTATATTGACAAATTACCTTAAATAATGACTTAATTTCCCTGAGAAAACTATTCAAAGCATTGCTAAAAGATAAATAATATGGTAAACTAACCCTGGTGATGGTAAATGGATATTTATTTAAGCCTATTAATCAGTAATAACGATGTAATATCGAATTTTAGCTTAAAGAAATTCCAGTTATTGCACTCAACTTCAAGGTCTTGTATTATGTTTTGTAAAATAGATGGAATGCTGAATGAACGACAAGAAATATCGTTTAATTGGCATAAATGGCGAAATTAATTAATAAGATTTTGATATTTCTCTCGATGAATACGGTTCAATATCAACGAAGAGCATTCTTCTGTTCAGAGCACCGTCATCTTTCCTTCTTCATCTGTTTGCTGGTTCTCAAGCGGATTCCTTTATCAAAAGGTTTTGCATTTATTAAGAAATCGAGCAATAAGATTACAATATTATTTTTCCAGCGTTATTGAAATTATCGAAACAACTTTATACAGGATAATATATTTTCAACGAATTTAACGCCATTTTCACATACTACTATAACAGGATCAAAATATGCAATTTAAAATTTCAAGTTAATTTCAGTAAAATTTGATTAGAAATATGCAAATAAAAAAACATCAGTTTTTCAACTTAATTGGAGGAACGATGCAATCTGTTTATCAATTTTGTTTAATTTTATTCTGATGTATATGAAACATGGGAGGCAACCAATAATAGAGCACACATATTAACAATTAGATTAAAATTACAGTATTTAACCAGGCAAAAAAAGGTATAAGAAAACACAACCAAGTAAGGTGTTAGTCCTAATATGCAGACAAGACTCCCTCTCTCCCATCTCCTCCTCTACTTTTGGCTCATTAGAACACACATATATTAAACCCAAAAGATTGATTAGTGACCAGAGAGTCAGCCGAAACCATTTTCTGGATGTTGAATTTAGTCTTTGTATAGACATTTTCTTGGACCGGGAGTTGGATATCAACGCTTTAAAAAGCACTATGAATAACAACAAATACATACAATACATAAAATTATACTACAGAAGAATTTAGGTGTAAGAAAAAACCACCCAACAAGGATGCAAAAACAAAGTCAGACAAAATCCAAGAATAATAATGAAACAATGAAATGGAATTTAAAACAAAAATTCTTAGATTAAAAATATTGAGATATTAAAAGCATAAAGAACAAAAACATTGATTTAAATGACTGTCAAATTTAACATATTGCCACGTTATGATTTTTGCCGAAATCTTCGTAGATAACTCAAACTCCAAACGAGGTAATGTAATGAAAAAGATATGAAACATTTAGTTAACTGAAACTTAATAAGTAATAACTACATAAACATTATCTCAGAACACCAATTTAGTTTACAATAAGCTCTAAGTGTTAAGGTGAACTGTAAATCTCATAAAATGATGAGAATGCTCTTCATAGCTTGGCCTTGGAGTAGTGCATACTGATATAGAGTTATAGTGGATACACTCTAATGAAGAACTCCTTTGGAATTACTTGATCCGCTTTCTGAGTAATGATGATAGACCGATTCTTTAATGACTGATTTGGCCCTAGTTTCTGGACTTTCTTGTTTTTCCAATAGCTGACTGGCCTTTTATCGAGCTGCCTCTTGTGGCAAAATACTCCATTTGATTTATGTTATTTATTTTGATATCACTACGTACTTTGATTGTAAAGTAGTAAAGTAGCCATATTAATATACTTATTGGTGTAATTAATATTGGTCATCCTTTGCTTGACGATATACTTAGAAGCCATTTATACGTGGCATCTCATGACGTAAATGCCATAGTTTGAAGGTTATTATGAAAGAAATATGAAGTCCCAAATGCCTACCCAATTCCTGAGAAAACCGTTATATCTCGACTTGAAACTAAACAGGTGGCGCACCAAAAAATTCCAGGACCAGTGACTGTGCTGGCCAGGTAATTTTCTGATCAAACAACAAATAATGAGAAATTATTGACATCTAAATTTTTCATCAGTACTAATTATTGTACTTATAGTATCTGCAGGTTTTTCTAAAAATTTAAAAGTTTTAAGTTTATTGTTTGTAATGACACACTACACAATAAAATATTTATGTTATATACACAAAAATTTATGATGAATATGATACTAAATAGAAACGTTAACAGGGTTATCTTGCATATAACTTTCAAACACTTTGTATATCAAAATCCGGACATCTAGATATCTTTATTGCTGGGGCGTTGTAGTACATACTCCTCAAAGATTTAACTATGATATTAGTATGTATATACATTTATTTAGGGGATATTATGGTAATTCGTTTGATGGTGACCCTAGAAAGGGCATCAAAGGCTCTGTGTCCTTATAAAGTGAATCCTAAGGTGTGAAATTTTTTTTTCGTGTCCCGCTATTTAATTCGAAATAATAGTTTTTTAAATAGAGAATTGGTATATCGTATTTTCTTTCTAGTTAATTTGTGGTCAAATTGTTAACGGTTTATTTACTCAGTTAAAAGTTGTTTAGAATTACCATCGGCATTTGCGAAATCAACTTACTTTTGTCAAGTCATCAATAAGGTTTTTTGCATGAAGTAGGATTTTTTTTAAATACGAAGAAAATTCACTTTTAAAAGCTCAGTTGGTTTATGAGGCGGCGGAATGCTGAAAAAGTTGTTGAACATTGAAAAGTGAGGAGATATTATCTGGAACGTACGCATGAGAAAATATTTTCGAGTTGGTATAATTCATTAAACCGGTAATGGCTTATTTTATTTAACAAAAAGGCGACTATCGGTATTGACATCATTAGCGCGGAATTCTCTCGAAGCAATCCGGACAGATTTTATATTTTATTTTAAAATCGTACGATTTGTTTTTTCTGAAAGTCAGTGTAATTGAGGCAATCATTATTGCAGATTTTATAAACACAGGGAATGAATATATGTATACTGTATACATATATGCAATTAATAATTAATAATCAATAATTAAAAATTGACATAGTAACAACGTAATTACAAAAGAAAAAATATGTTTTTTACTTTTTGAATTATTATTGAGTTCAGCATAGTGAAAATACGTAAGTTCCTATCTTAATCTCCTTAAAGATAGAATCTCAAATTCCGCCATTTAGCCACTTCATCAAATTGAAGAAATGCTTTTCGTTTAAGTCGATACGATGAATGTTTCTGTACACCCTATATGAATTAAAAGGTTATTCGCTCGAAAGATTCTTTATATTGAAAAGACTGAATTGGAAATCGAATCGTTGAATTTTGAAAATAAAAGGAAAAATGTATTTGTATCTATTAAGGTCTATGGGAATTCATTTTGTGGATTTAATATAGCAATATCGTTACCAACATTGGCATTTTGTTTCATACACGTATAGACTAATACAATGTATTGGATTTTCTAACCGATATTCACCTACAAAGTGTGATATATTTGATAGGCACTGAAAGACAGTTGCCTATTAATACATGAATTTTTCAGCCAATTGCAATATACTATTTTTATGCTTTTTGTCTCTCTGATTAAATAATAATCGTTTATAATTAGTTAGATCATAAGACACTACACATGAGGGCTATAAAGTGATAGGACTACTTCTATAAAAAAAACTTCGGTTATCGTAACTTCGTAATTTGTATTTTTTATTAAAAGTGAGTTCCTACCGATTTAACACATAGTTTGACGCAGTTCTTCAACTTATAGAGAGCGTTGGGGGACTCAGAAATTGTCAAGCATAGTCACATTTTTTGATGCCAAAATCTGATTAACGATTGTTTCGGTATGGACTGGGAAGTTATCATTAAGAAGAAACCAGTTTCATCGGAATATTGGAACGACTTAGAGAATCATGACCATATGCTTGCTAGATCATTGCATTTACTTCAGTTGCTGATTTATTCAATTTAAAACAAAATTGGATAGTCTATCGTTGTTCAAGAAATTCCTTCATAACGGACGACAGTACACGCCTTCTTCAAAACACATCTGCTTACTAATCTATTGAACGCAATCTGACCAAATTTAGTTGAGACGTAGCCAAGGGTTACCGAAGTGCGCTACAAATGCCAAAATGTAAATAGTTTTGCCTACACGTTTTTTTTCAGCCAACTCCTCATACTTTATAGCCATACCTTGTTTTTTTTACTCAAATACTACTGTTTATTCAAACAAAACAAAAATACGCAAATTATTTCTATCTTTTGCACGTTCATATTTTTTTCAAAAATAAGTGAATGAGCCTCTTAATCTGTTACATGACAAAGATCAAAGACAATCAATGTCACAAAGCTAAAGGTTACAACTTACACTAGGTAAATTTATTTAATTGTTGCCAGAGTTACGCTAATTGACTGCAATATGTGATTTACATGCCCTTTCAAAAGATTCAAAATCGATTTTGATCAAAACAAGGATAGAAAAAATTTCATTAGTTTATTTTGAACTTTTTCGAGTTCCATCAAGGTCATTTTCCTAATTAAAATTTAACGAAGCGCTTTGCATACCTTTGTTTCGTAAAAATGAATTTAGATGAATGACTATAGAGGTGTATGAAATATTATTAATTTATGAAGAGACTTCTTTAAATATTATGACGGTGTAGAAATACTTTAAGCATTTCAAAAAGGATTTAAATAGATTAGGCCTGTCTTAAACGGTATTCGACTTGCAAATTACTAATCATTGCACATATTATTTTCAATATTCAACGACATATTTGATGCCAATAAGTTTAAAATATATTTCAATGTTTTAACTTAATTTTAACTTTAATTAATGAAAATCAATAATTTGAGAAATGCTTGGGTTTTTTACCATAATTATGGACGATTTATGACAATAGATTTATTGTGTTTAGAAATGTTGTTATTTTCAAAGGTTGTAGATCTGAAAAATGGTTTAATGGTTTTGGTTCAACTTTTTTCAATTTTAACTGAAGCTAAAGTTCGAGCGTTAAATATAAAGTTTTCGATTGGCGTATCTACATTTTTTAATTTTTAATTTTAATTAAAGTTACCGAAATAGAAACATTATTTGACAAATATTTAGTGACAAGTAGCTCCGGTCTCCTCTAATTTTATTTTTAATGTTTTTAGAAAATATCGATTTGTTTCTATATCGACGTACATTACTAATTCAAAATTATCTTCTATTTTGTCTAAAACAAAACGGATGTATCTGTACATCTTTTTTTAGCAAATAATGGCACGTTAAATCAATATAAGTTTGTATCAAGCCGATATGAATCCAGATAATGAACACCCTAATGCATATTTATACCGCGTATCGTTTTTTTTCCTACCTTTAAACACCTGCCATATCTTAACAAGAAATTAGATAAGTCCTGGCTGAAATCTGAAAAGTTGTCAATAAAGAACCGGTTTGGGTGCGCTTTAAAGCAAACGTTAATCGTCGTCTAAGTGTCGGTTATTAGTCTTAATTATTTTTAATAGGGCGTTTTTCGCTAATTAGAAAAGATAAACGTTCCGATAGTCGTAAACCGTGTTTCAATTTTTATTTTGGCACTTTTACCATATGTCTTGATGGTTTTGAGCCCAAGTGTCCGAAAAAATGACGCAAGAACGTTACATTATATTTGATTGGACACATAATGCCTGTGGGGTTTCGAATGTCGATATTCGATTGAGCAAGCAAATGTGATATGATCTGGGAATTTATTACTGATTACGTCCCATAACCGTAATATAGCCAATCAAACTGTTTATTTTATAGTAAGTATGCATATCAGTAAAGGAATTTCAAATTTTCACATGGAGCATGTAAAAGAAGAAAGAAGAAGCAGTCTGGCGGTCTGTTTCTTTCATGACCGTTGGTAAAAGGGCCGCTAATGTATCTGAACCAGTGGGGTGACCTCTGGTTATTTTGCGAAACGATTAATCTTTCAAATCACACTAGGCAACTAATGGTTTAATAGCCCTGTTAATAAGCGGTAACTGAAATAGGAAACACTCGTATTGTAATATATTTAGACTCTTGGTAAAGCATAAAAATATAGCATTACGGTAAAAATTCCACGTAGACAAACCCTTTTGTGACATTCAACACTTTTGTTCATTATTTAAACGCATTCTAAATAAGAATGACAATGGGTTTTCCTTCCAATTTGCGGTTTGGTAACACTAGATTTGACTTCCTTTTAGTGAAAGAACGGGATCTGAGTATTGTTAATCGTCTACTAAACATCTTACTAAGTTACCTTAAAAGAACAATTTTTATTTAAATGAATTTTGTAAGGATTTAATGTAGCAACGTGGTCACGTAGAAAATCGAGATGACAGTAAGACTAACCAGAACATTTTCTTGTTGCCGAAGGAGGTATTTTACGATCTGTCTAGACGTCGTGTTTAAGACGGTTTTTAGTGAAAGTAGATCAATCTTTCAGTTCTTTATAAATTATTTACACTGATTTTATTTGTTCTTACACTACCTAAAACAGAAATAGACATTTCATTAGATTCTTATATTCATTAAAGTTTTACTGATACTTTAAAGAGTTCGCTATCTAATATTGAATCATAAGCAACATAAATTCGGAATTAAAAATTTGAATAGCCAGACTTCTAGAAGAATTCGTAAATTTTTAAAATATGTAAACTTTTTTAAAACTAAAATTGCATCTCATTAACTAAAAAGAGACTTTTTTCAAAAGGTGACATCTTATATTATTTTTTAGAAAATGGAAAAAAAAACTAATTTATGAAATACTCACAGGTCTGTAGGAAAATATTATTACTGTTGTGAAACTAATCATGACAAAAAATGTGAATATGTACCTACGCTCTGAGTTAGTAATAGGTAGTTATTTATATAACAAGTGTGCCAAGTAATCTTTCATGGCATTTGTTTTAGAATTTGTAAATTTTTCAGGATGTAAACATAATATATTACGTATAAAGGGAGGCAGATGAATGTTTACAACGGGTAGTTTGTGCCCAAGTGAAACGACTGTTGCATCATATGAGTTACTATAAAAATTGATTTACAACTTGAGGTATGTGTGACAATTTTAATGAAACCTATTACTACTACTATAACGAAAGTTCAAATTCTTTTTGTTAATAAAAACCCAAAATTATCGAAAACGATTAGAAAAGGAAGTAATAACTCTGTGATGGCTTATGCACCTTTTGAATTGTATTCATATTCTATATCTATACGGTCGCCTCTAATTTTTTATTTTTATCAAATAAATTTATAATGAGACCGAGAAAAAAATTAATGAAAGAAAAAATTATTTTTGATCGAAATTAACTTGTTTCGTAGGTACAATGAGCAATTTGATCCGTAAAAAGCCACTTACAAGTCTCGTTGCAGGTAAAATTAGTTAAATTTATGATTCGAATTTTACCAACAAAATATTCATACATTTTTAAACTAAATAAAATACGGTTTTTCACATCTTTCCGCATTAAAGGAGGCTGGATGGAAAAGTTCAGGGAAAACAAATGAAACGTAACAGAAAATCTGGCAATGGGACACGTTCATTAATGAGCAAGATCGTAAATATTTTGAATTTATTAAAAAAAAATAAAGTATAAGAATAATAATAAAAATATGAATAACCATATTATAGAATATTATATTATTTTATTTATAATATTATCATTTGCTTATGAATAATTCCGGTTTTACTCTATACCATACGAATATATATTTTAATGCGCTTTAAATAGGTCTTTACGAAATTGCCCCGTATGCGGAGAAAGCTTGCAGTTGTTGCTATTTGTTACAATATAACGTAAACATTTTTTAAGGAGAATTTGTTTGTTTTTGTCAATACGAATTATTGAGTCCGTACTTACTACTACTAACACTCCACCTTAATTAAAAATTTTTATATAATTATTATGGATGCAGAGAATCAACATTCCAACAATTTAAATTCCTTACAAACATTATTTTCTTCCACATATGCAAAATTGATATACATTGGGTAACAGATATCTAATAGATGGAGATAGAAGACCAACGACGGAGCCAAATCGTTGGGGAATGTAAGTAATAATTTCGAATAGTAACTCGGTTTTTTGGACTGAATAATTTCACATGCATGAACTTTGAGAATTGTTGGAAAATATTGAATTACTATGATTTCACTTTTTAAAAGAATTATTATTTTAACTCTTGTTTTGGGGTATAATTGATGTTATTCTAGCATTTGTTGATTGAAACAAATATCCTCAAAAACTTTTAACCTTCAGTTGATTCTAAACCACGAATGTGTTATTATTCCGGAGTGAGTAAATGTGGCACCTATCTTTCAGAAAGTTTTTGTATCATAATTCTTAGTGCAATATATTGATAACCTGTTCACACGAAATGCATACAACTGAAAACTGTCTCCCAAAGTTTTGCGCTATCTTAAAGATTTTAGGTGCCTCGAACGCGCTTAAGAGCTTATCTGTGTTAAGGTAGTTGGGAATCCATTTCGCAGAAAGTTCTTTCATACACCGAATTAAAAAAACAGTATGTGGACGCATTTATACGGTATAACTTTTGACCATAGCTATATGATCAGTAGTACATGTATATTTTGATCGAAGTCAAGGGTCTCATCAAAATATGGATTGAATTATGTTTTCTGAAGACCAGTTTTTGAATGAGTCTTTCAGTCTTTCAGTTTGTATAGAAAATTTTCCCTTTAAAGAAAGCAACCCAACTTTTAACAATATAATATGAAAAGTACCTAGAATAGCTTCATATACATAAGAACATTTAAGACTTAGAAGCGATGGCTTAAATGTTTAAAACGTTGCCAAGGAAATAATTTTTATTTAAATTGGAAATGACTTAAAGCAACGATTAATTTTTCTCTAGTCGATAAAAGAAAATTGAATTTATTATTCGTGATGACCAACAACAGTTGAAAAGGAAACCACACAATTAATAGCCTGGAAAGATAATTTAATGTCAGGTGTACACCTGTTACAGGAGTAGGCAGCTCAACAATGTAATTTATATTAATCGAATGTGAATGGGGATGTTTAATTAAAAGAGCGGCGTTGATTAGATCCTCGACGGGATACTCGGAGGAACGATTAAGGCCGCTACTACCTCACGTCTTCGAGCCAAAACTTTCAATATAATCAGGACAGTAGTTGGTTGGCAAACTCACCAAAGTCATTATTCCTGATTTATAAATCATATTTGAGAATAAATAACGCTTAATTAAGCATTATCTTGTCTTTGTACTCCCAAGTGAAAGATGAACAAATAGCCTATTCAATTGCACGAATCGTTCATCACCGATCTTGTACTAAAAGTTAACTGTAAACTTGTTCTCATTAGAATCATGCGAAGCTTATAAAATTATGTTTTAAATACGGCCCTGTAACGCCCCTTCATTATGATCGTATTACGACTGACGAGCTGGTACTCAACTATTAATAACCGACATACCAACTGAATTTTTCATTATTTCTTCTTTATTTGGCCGACACAAAAGCCAGTAGTCTTTTATTTTGATCAGTTCACACTGGCTTTAATAAGTTGAGAGAATGGACGCGCGGTTTATGGTAAAAGATATTTTAACCTTAATTTGATAACTTGATGTTGAGAAGCAGGAAATCTTTCGTACAGATGAAGAGCAATTCATTAAATCTACCCTTTTTGGATAGCAATTTTTTTCCGTTAAAATACAAACGATTATCTTCAATGACAAACGACATCGAATAAATTTTTGAAAGACAGGACCTCCAGGTTGACCCGTTTACAAAATCACGTCTCAGGTGTCTCAGAACTCGACTTATCTGTCGATTTGCATTCGCTTTATATTGGCCATGTTAAACGGTCGATTCGAACAGGTTAGTACCTGATACGTAGGACGAGTTCATGTGGGAAATTAATTTCACGATTCAATAGTTTATACGTTGATTTAAATAATCTATTATCCTTTATTAGGGTACTTCAGGCATAAAAATGAAATTCCGGTGCACAACTTGCTCTTCAAAGCGATATAAAATATTTACAACTAAATATATGCTTTTAAAGTCAGGTGTCACGAAATTTTTATCCCTTTGCAGTTTTTGATACTTTCTGGCTTGATGGCTTTGAAATCATGGACCATTTTTAAAGTATACATCTCTTTTTATAATTTCAACAATAACAGTTTCATTGAAATTTTTCTTGAACAATTTCGTAAGATAAAATCAAAGAAATGAATTTCGAGCAATTTTCTTGTACTATTTCAACGCGGATTCAAACGTAGTAATGGACTGGCAGCTCGCGATATCAGTTTTAAATTTGGTGCACGAATTATTACCAAGTATACTTTGTAATATAACAATTATTCAAAAAAGATGGGATAAAATTATATTTAGTGATCAACTGCAAAAGCAAGTCTAAGATGCACAAAAAAATATCTTGGTGACTACCGCCAGTCGAATTCATCTCATCAGCTTTCTCCCTCTAGTTGACACCACTTGCGGGGAAAAGTATTACCAGCAGATAGATGAAGTGCATTAAAAAGTTCAGCACCCATTCTTATTCAACAGAAAGGTTCTCGTTTTCTTCTAGATAAAGTTCACCGGAAAACCTAAAAGATCAACCGAAGAGGATAATGAAACTTTGGCATACTTGGAGTAAGAAAATTCAGCAGACTTTCTACTTCTCGATTATCAATTTCTAAATATTTTAACTTCTTAACGAAGAAATGTTTCAGATGCCATATCTTGAAAATTTTAACAATTTCGTTTTATGTGATTTGACTACATGTATAGTCAACCTATACATGTATATGTAAATACATGTATAGGTTGAAGTGATCACGATTTTTACCATCACCGCGTTGGTTTATAGAAATCTTTATGAAAATGTTACAGAAAAATTAATTGAAATGATATGTCTATACTGGGGAACTTTTTGTTGTTATTGTTTCAGACTGTACTAAACATCCTAAACACATTAAGATTGGAACATGTTGTCTACACTGTAGGGACAAATATTGGAAACTTTTTGATGTTCCTATTAAAAGGCAATTTTTTCTAAAAACAACTTTGTGACACTGATATGCCGAAAACCATTCTTAAAAATAAATTCTACTCAATTACATTTACCGTGCCTTTTTCCTCAATTATTATTCAATGAAAATTTGATTGCAATACAACACGAAAAAGAAGATTGGCTAGGTTAGATTTGGAGACGATAAGGGTAAAAGAAAATCATAAACTGGCAACATTATTGTTTGTTTCTACGTGTTCTTACTTTTTCTTTAAATATTATTACCTAAAATGGAAACACAAAGAAACAAGGAACTTTGTTTATGGATGTAGGAATATAAATAATGAAAAATGTTTTTTAAAATCATCAATATTTATTATAAACATCAACAAAATGTTGCTTAAAATTGACATATACTGTATGTGTAAAGAAATAAAATGATCATAATATAAAATAGGCATCTGTTCTACATTTTCAATCATACTTTCCCGTAGAAGTTGTTTTCGTTAATTACTTACCTTACCTTTGCTATATTTTTTTTGTGTTTAAGCTGGTTTAGTAAACACGGATGAAATTCGAATGTTTTTACTGATTTGGTCTGTCAGTGAAAAATTAAACTTTGTTTATTGTATATAAAATGTTGAATAAATTTCTTGTGATATATTCACACTGAAGCAACATTGTGGAATTTTATATAGATGTTTCATGTTTATCCGAAATGTTGACGACTCTTTGAATATGCCTCTTATACTTTTGGTTTCTACAAAGTATCTTCTTTATTTGTGTTTTCATTTTGGCTAATGATTAGCTGTGTGCCCGGTGGGGTCTCTCGACATTATCATTATAATTTTGTCTCCCTGAATACCAATTTTCTACATTTGGGCTACAGTCACTAAATCTGAGATTTAGTCACTGTAGTAATTTTGGTTATCCTACAGTTCACCTGTATGTATAGGTTGTCAATACATGTCTATGTATGTCAATCTTTCACCCTTTGTTTAACCACTTTTGGGAATTCATTTTAAAAAATCCTTTCTTAATGCTCACCTACATTATATAAGGAACTCGTGTACTAAATTTCATGGTTCTAGTCCGACCGGTTTAGGTTATGCATTGTCTGTCAATCAGTGTTAGTGTTTTATTTAATAAAGTTAATAGATATTTAAAGAAAAAGTAAGAACACGCAGCAACAGACACGATATTTTTCCAGTTGGTATTCGTGTCATTTTTATCGTTGTCAAAGTTAAATTAGCGAGCCTAATATTTGAAACCGAATACAAAATGACAAAAAAGTACTGCAATCATGAATGAGTGGAATATTTGTTGCAGATAAGTGATTTTTTTTTCATAACAATATGAATAAATGACGAATACAAAGGAAATAGCAGTAAAGTGCAAAAACTAGTTAATGAAAAATTTGAAAAAAAGAACACAATATTCTTAATATTGCTTTCAAAAATTCCTTTGAATGATCTGAAATTTCACGAAATAGCACCGGTCAACAAATTTTCAACTTTGTATGTCCATGAAAGGACTTATACTAATTTTGAAAAGTATTAAAAACATTCTCAATGGCACCTATTTCATGCCTTGGTTAGCTCGGGTTTCTTGTGGATATCAATAATAAAGTCTTAAGGAGTGTTTTAGGTGTTATGGAACAATCCCTACAAAATGAGAGGAGTACCTAATATATACGAAAATATGAAATAAAGTCCCTATCAACTTGAGTCTGGAAATGCTTCTTATAAGAGCTGCCGCTCTTTAAAGATGGCGTCCCAAAAATGGGTTTTATCTTTCAAAAGATATAAAGAGTGGTAGCTCTCTTAAGTAGCATTTCCGGACCTAAGTTGATAGGAACTTTATTTCGTATTTTGGTATGTAGGACCACCCTTCTCATTTTGTGGCGATTGTTCCAGGACACCTAAGACACTCCTTAGGCTTTATTATTGATATTCAAAAGAAACTCGAGCTAACCAGAGCATGAAATAGATACCATTCAAAATTTTTTTTAGTGCTTTTTCAAAATTAGTATAAGTCCTTTCATGGGCAAACAAAGTTGAAAATTTGTTGACTAATGTAATTTGATAAGCTATTACTACCCAAAAGTGAGCTTAATTTTGAGTTTGGTTAACACTTCGACAACCGCTCACGAGATTTCTCGTTTTTATGTCTTTTCTCTAAAAATTATCTATTCTAACAGTAATTATAATTATAAGAAAAAACAAAAATCGAAAATCACCGGTCCTAGAGTAGGTAAGTCTACGGAAAATAATATGCGGTCATTTAAGTGTTAATATTGAATTTACAAACAGTAACTAATGGGAGTAATATCAATTTTTTCGGGAGGCGAGAGGGAATATTTATTGATCTGCAACTTCATTGCACAAAATTCATAAAATATATTTTATTTTAACAATGAAATATAATTTTTTTTTTAATATGTAGGTCATTTGAGCATTTTAAGTCTTTATTATAAAACAAAAAATGCTTTCTTCGAAATGAACGGTTAACATGAAAATAATTTTATAACCTGATACTGATTTTATACCACTGCTATTAAACTTTAGGACAATTCAAAAGAGTTTTTGAAGTCGATAGTAAGAATTTTGTATGGTTTTCAGTTGCCATGCAATATTTCATGGTTGCTGTGACGTACATAGGTATATCGGACTCATCTCATAGCACGAAAGGTTGAAAAAAACTGAAAAACGTAATAAATTAGACTTTTTTTTATCTAAATATATCTACCTACTTTTCAAATTATATCTAATAATAAGACCAATTTGTTATCATTTAACAGAAACTTCGAGAAAAAGTGTCTGATATTTGCCGGTCTACTGGAGACAAGATGTTAAATTGTGTTAAGATTTTTACATTAATCAGCGCGCAATAAAATAAAGAAAAACCTCTTTAATGTTGCTTCAATGTGAACACAATATTAGATCGTCCACAATATTTCAATTTTTTTTATCAATAATTCACTAATTTACTGACAATTTCCGTGTTATGGGCGAGTTTGCTACTTTAATATGTGACTTGCTAAATTTTTCGATAAGGTAATTTAATTTAAATGAAGTAATTTGTAGAACTAATTGTTTTGTTATAAAAGCTTAAAGAATGTGGATTACTTTTAGAANGCAGCAAAGTAGGCGTTGGATTTTAAGCGATTTTGCCAAGAACATGACCCACGGTAGAGCTTTTGATGCTCTACAATTTAAAAAAAAGATCAAAATTCCACCATAAAAAAGAAGTTACAGGAGTGTTCCGAGTTAAAGTGACACGCTGTATATAGGGTACTACAAAAATGCATTAGTTTCTTTTTTAGAAAAATACGACATATCCACTTATGTCTTTAATTATAAAGGGTAATTACTACATAGTAATAATCACAATAAAAGTAAATGTAAAATATACAAAAATATAATAAACTAAACTAAAATCATTAGTAACTAATAATAATTAATATAAATAATAAACATAATATAATAGACATTAATCGATACGGAAGCGTCAAAAACGAATAAAAAATTATTTAGTTTACAACGTTTTCAATATATAAACATAAAATTTCAATAATTCATTTTAACATAAATTAATATTGATTATTGAAAGATTACAAGCTAATTTGAAATAACACCTGATGCATTTTAAATTAAATATTCCCCATTCTAAGAAATATTAATCTCATTATTAAAGTAAGCTAGGTGAAAGAAACTTGTTCACAATTTAACTTTATTATTAAATTACAGTTTTAAGTATCGTACCGTTTTGTGTTACGAGGCAACTTCCCCTCACCATACGTCAGTTTTGACGGCACGCCTTATTTAATGAATTTTATTACGAGTATACACGCGTATCTTTCCAATCTCTGTTCTCCTATAGGTACCTTAATTTTGATTAATCAACAGAAAGCTGCATAATTTGCTCAATATTTTGTTGAGAAATACTATTCGTTTATGGATTAAAAAGTATTTAAGTCACAATTTATCTTTAATTTTTTTTTTATTTTAATAATTTTTTTCAAGTTATTTTAGTTAAGTTATTGGGTCTTTATTCCTTTGTCTGTAAACGGGAGTCACTCACGTCCTGCTGAAATTTGTTGTTGTCGTTTACTCGAATACAGTACCTGTAATTATCGAATATAACATAATTATCTTTATACGTACATATTTCAACTCAATTTAACTACGTAAAACAAACTCGCTCTACACGTGCTAAACTTAAGGGCTCGTTTAATCATATTAATTTATAGTATTTTTTTATTTTTCTTTCTTTCTTCTTCTTCAAATTCTATATTTATTTATCAATTTTGGATCAATAGTTTAAAAATTATGATTTTTCAAATACAACAGTGTCTTCAACACGTTTTTATTTATTTAAATAAGCAATTTGTTTGTTTCGATAAGTTTTTCTGTTTATGTTTTGATTGATCGTCAAAGAGGAAGAATTAATGAAGTTGTATAAATTTTTAAAGATTTGTGAAACTTTCTTAACACGAAATTTTAGATACTAGCCCTAAACGACCCCGTTTATAGAGAAAAGGTTTACAAAGTATTAATTGACCTTATTAAAAATTGATGTTTAACTTCATTTGGTGTGAATAGAAAAATTAATCCTTACGCTCAGTCCATATACTTTCTTAGAATCTATTATAATATTATACATTAAAGGCACACACAGATTAGATTATGTCTAAATCAACTATTTGCTTTCCTCGTTCTATGGAAATAAAAATCGAAACTATTATTCAACCCCTTGTCAATATAAATTATTTTCGTACAAAGCGAGCAATAGAAAGGCACTAAACGTTGGCGAAAGAGCGTCGTCGCCAGAGAGGGACTTAAAATCGCGGACTCGCATCAGCACGATGGGCCGGGGAGATTTTATTGCAACCGGAAGCTCAGTATAGATAATGCTATTAGCATTCATTCGCTTTATGACCCGTACATAAAAGTTTCCGCAACTGGGGAAATGCTCGTAATGCACCAAAACGGTATAGTAGGTCCCCGGGCCCGATTCGAAACGATTCATCGGTTTTCAGGACCTAAAACCGTTAAATCGAAACGCACTAAAAATAAAAATTCCATTTCACAAAATACTTCAGTTGCAATGCCTTTAGGACAATTCGAGGCTATTAATTATACTCCAGGAAATAACGTATTTAAATATTAATTAGCGACTAAGTTACACGACAACAAACGTTGCGTATAAAACTACCTTAGGACATGAATAGTATGTTATTAATAAAGCTTAACCTCTTCCTTTAGAAGTGGGGGCGAAATTGTGAAAAAAATTATATGGAATTACAGTAATTTTTTTAAGCCCGTCCGATTAAAACTCCAACTTTCTGGTAAAACACAATAAAAATATATAATTTACCATTGTTGATATGGCAATCGGACATATGCTGACATAACGAGGTACAAATACGTAGCTCAACTAATTTCCATATGACAAGCTAGGTTTAATAATTCCTTTGGTCTTCCAATAATTTTTCCTAGAATTTTAACTCATGCAAAGCACAAGTACGTGACGAAAATCGTTTTCGATTAATTTCCTCCTCATAAATAAATAATGCCATTTTGGGCTTGTCTAAATTTGTTCCCTTAAACAAAATTTCGGGGCGCGGCCCCCTGAAGCGTTTGACATGCAAAATAGAATGAAGTGTCGACTAATTTGTGCGAAGTGCAAATTTTATCTGTATCTAATTTAGACTCGTAAAAAGGACCCTCCCCCTCCTTCTCTCGGACACTTAGGGTTCCCTCGTTTGAAGTCGTTTTTCTTTATCTCACGTTAAGTAGCCAGTTTTAACATTTAATAACAACATGAATATTAATAACATCTTCTTCTTTTTTTTAATGAATGTGTGCTTTTAATGCATTATTCCTCCGAATTTTCAAAGACGTTTTTACCAAAATTAATCGACAGTCAGTGCTTTGAAAAGAGATGCGTTCACCTAACGGTTTACTGTTTCTAACTTCGACCTGGTGGAGCGTATAAAACGTTCTGACCGACAATGGTTCAGCCCGCGTTTAAGATTCGTCCAATGAAATGTTAGCCTATTACCTGCCGATCCCTCACTAGCACCCGCCCATGGGTAAATAAGCTCTGAAAGCTGGAATACACTGCTTCATGAAATTAACGCACCGTTTAGTAAATTTGGAAAAAAGTAATATTTTAAACAAACTAAACTGTTTTATGAAATTTTCAGAGACTTCTATATTGGTTCTATCAACAACAAACCTAGTTTCTTCTTCGGAAGTCTTATCATTCCTTGTGAGATAAATTGATACTTAAGACATTAGTGTTTTGATTTATGCCCATTATAATTAAATTTTAAATGTTTCTATAACACCTCGTTATTAAATGTTTAGACCTATGGCTAATTCAGAAATTTGATGCCTGTTGGATATGCCCATTTCATTGCATTGCACGAAGAGAGTTAGAGTGTTCCTGGAATAAATGAGAAATTCGGTGTGTCCCATACATCAGTATCACAAATGATGGGAGAACAAAAATGAAATTGATGAGCATATCGGACGAGTTGGATAAAGCAGAAATAGTATCCAGACCCGTTTACCATGATCGTTTTCTAGAAACAAATCTTATTAGATATTTTTTGCATAACAATTATTTTTAGTTATAAAAACGTCTTAACTAATTTTTTTTTCATAATGACGGCAACTTGTGAAACTGCTATATTTGAATTTTTATTATTTTAAAAATAATTAATAATAATAAATAATATGTATTATATAATTTATAATATAATAAATATCACTCATAATTAACATTTTGGTTTTTTAGTACAAGAAAATAGAACATTCTCTAATTTCTCGTACTAAATCGGCGCGCGCATCTTTTTTTAATACAATATTTTTTAGTACTAAATTCAGCACTAAAATTAGGATAGTGGCAAACGGCACTAATACAACGACTCATAATAACATAAATATTGCAATCTCGTTTGTCACTTTCAAAAAGTAAATACATGGTATTCCAGTAAACCTGAAAATTTAAAAATATTTTATTTATCTTTATGAAGGCCATATTATACTACATATGTATAAAAGTTAAATAATAATTTTCACAGGGACATTTTTGCTGTCCAAATTTAATTTCTATTTACTATTGTCAAATTTACCAGGAATGTTTTTTATCCTAAGTTGATCAGTTCTTTAATTAGAAGAGATTCGCCTTTAAACTTTCAGAAATATACCTTAATAACATACGGGATGTTTGTTAATAACTGTCTGATATTTCATTTATTTTTCTTCATAATATTGGTATTTTTAAAAACAAATTTTTGAAATTTTGTATAGGTGCATTAACGTATAAGAAAATAGAATTTTATATAGGGTATTGTCTTTTCGGGGGATATAGTATCTTTGACTCACTCAATTTTCTTTACGACGGTATTGACCTTTTTTAATTTCTGGAATTAAGATCCTTAAATTTTTTTGATATTTTTAATCTTACTTTTTTCATATCTATCACCATTTTCGAACTATTTACCATCATCAGTACAGACACAAAATCAAATTATTCTTTATTCAATTTTACTGTGTAGTAAAGCTTTAAATGTTAATGCTAAATATTTCCCACACTCTGGCATGAAAATGTTTATCCACAATATGTTATGCCCAGAGAGGGCGAGCACTTTTTACTCAAGAGTTTGCACTGCGTAATCTATAACACACTGTGTTTGAAATGAATTATTCACATATTTATAAGAACTTTCTATCTTAAAACTACTCAAAAAAAATTACTCTGCAATATATCCGATACTTATTAAAAAACTGTCATGTATATTACAATTCAGAAATAAAATTATAAATTTATATAAGATTTGAAATCATATTCATAAATCGTTCTAAGAGATTTTGCGCCCGTTGACTTACCGACTAATAATAATGCGCGTCTCAACTTTACAATATTATTTATTCAGCTAAAAACTCTGTACGCTTTCAGTGACTTTCTTACCTGGATCTTTTTTTGAGAAATCGAGTATCAATCAATTAATGACCAAAGAAAAGATTGTTCTCTGAACAAAGTTGCCGTTCCAAAAAGATTCGTGCTTCAGTGTTGTAGTCTATTTAACCTCATGGTCAGGATGGCGTTGATTATCAATATTTTATGAATTTTTATTATATTACGTATTCTATGGGTTAATTTGATAAAAAAAGTCGTATAAAATAAATGCTTATTCTTTTTGGTTTCTGTGATTTCGATGAAAATAAAAATAAGTTATTTTGGGCCGTGTATCGATTTCCAATTAGGTATGTATTTGGCATTCTAGCGACGGCAATATTTCATCGCACAAATAGTTAAATTTACTCACAATCAGTGACATAGAAACTCGAACCAATCATTTATATCAATAATTTTGACTAATAATAATAATAATAAATTTTATTACGGTAATGACCAAAATTTGAACGGAATTGAAAAGTTACGAGGCGCTACAATAATTTTAGATACTCGTGTTCTTGTAAAATTGATTGGGGAGGGCCCTGAAGTAGGGAAGACCATATGTTTTCAGCACTCCCTATATCTAACGCTGAGCGGTCATACCGCCTTTCTACAGAAAATTTAGAATCATGTTTGTCGTTACGTCGTTTTCTCACTCTTGCAGAGATATCATGTATGTCGAAAGAGAGCGGCAATCTTAGCGTTCTGTAGTTTATTCGCTACGTCCTATCTCTCCCCTTATGCTATTTGTCCTTTTTGAAACCATGCCTCACAACAATTAACCATAGTACTTACACTTAATTTGTCCTATTGAGTATTTCACTAACAATAAATGATAAACGGTGGTTTCGCAGATCGACTATTCGCTCCCTGTTAAACTCTCTTATTTGATGAAAATTTGTATGTGCTCTCTTCCTAGATATGTTGAACGAATAAAAAATAGTTCT
Source organism: Hypothenemus hampei (assembly GCA_013372445.1). NCBI lineage: Eukaryota > Metazoa > Arthropoda > Insecta > Coleoptera > Curculionidae > Hypothenemus > Hypothenemus hampei. The sequence goes on along the minus strand of JABRWK010000173.1, from coordinate 119,268 downwards.
TTAATAAAAAAATTGTATATATACCGTCAATTGGGGTAATAAGGAACACTGGAGGCAATAAGGAACAAATTTTTCAGTTTGTGTTCGGAGGAGTTTCTGTTGAATTATCAACTTGGAAGTATGTGAACATTGAAGGGTTTTATATTAGGTTTGAGATTCACATACTCCGAGATTAAAAGTTTAACACGAACTTCTCCAAATACAAACTGAAAGATTTGTTCCTCATTGCCCCCAATGTTCCTTATTAGCCCATTTGAGGGTACATTTAAATAAATATATTGTATCAACGAGATAAAGGCCCTAAAAATTATAATATCTTAACATGAATATTTATATTAAATCTGCCCATTGATAAACTGTATCTTGCTGACGGAGACTTCTAACCATCAATCAATAAATGCCAAATGCATGTATGCTGTAAAACCCTAAAAGAATTAAATTGGTTGACTTCATAATAAATTGATTTTCTATTATTTTATATGACTTTTTTTTAAGGAGATATTAAGTTCAGATTAAAGGGCGATTATGTTTTAAAAGATTTTTTTTTTTTAATTTTAACACGCAATTTTTCATATTACTAAAAGGTGTTACTAAAGTCTTTTATGGGTGACGGCAAGGATAATTCCCATCGACTATTGACTTTGAAATGGGAGGTAAGAATGTGAGAAAAAAAAGAATAAAAAAAAAGATGATTTTAAATTGTCATTAGAAAATTTATGTGATATCTCACATAAAGATGTTGTTAAGTTGGTGGATCAAGCAAAATTAAATTTTTTGTATAAACAAAGGAAAAATGGTAGGTTTGGATATATTGCTAACATTGAGTCGAAATACGATGAAATTGAAAAAAGAGACAAGAACAAGAAATATATCGATAACAGTGTTTAGGTAAGATAATTTCTAACTGAAAACATTTTTTAAGCAGTTTCATTTATATCAGATGATACCGTTGAATCACTGTTAGGCGAAGGAAGTTCAAGCGAATCAACATTATCTTCTTCCATGCTATGTTCCTATTCTAATCATGACTTTGAAGAAAATACCGGACCTTCACAGCCAAAAAAAGCACGAGAAAATGTGAATATTTTGAATACAGATTTAGTGTTGACATTAGATCGATGCAAAATCAGTAATAGAAATGCTGTCTATTTAATTGTTGCTGTAGCTGCAGCATTGAATATTGAATTAGATTCACTTGTACTAAACGGATCGTCTATTCGTAGATATCGAGAAAAAATGCGCAAAGAGAAAATGGAAAAATTTAAACAGACCTTCAAAGACATAGACTTAACGGCTGTAGTTTTACATTGGAATGGCAAAATAATTAAAAATATAATGAATGGAAAAATGAAGGAAAAACTATTGATTGTAATAAGTTGTAGAGACGTAGAAAAGATTTTAGGTATACCAGAACTCGATAACGGACAAGGAAGTACTCAAGTTAACGCCATTTTTGAAGTTATCAGTGATTGGGGACTAGTCAATTCCATTAAAGTAATCTGTTGTGATACTACACCTCTAAATTTGGGGCGTTTATCTGATGCTGCAACTTTGTTGGAACAGACGTTAGAAAAAGATTTTTTATATTTACCGTGTAGGGATTTTCGACAATCGGTCCGACTATCCCTTTGTTCAAAACATTCCAAGACAAGTGGTTAAATATAGATCAAAGCCAATATAATACTGGTATCGAAGATGATTATGTCTGCAATATTATACAGGGTGTCACTTAAGTGATGACTTTAATTTTAAGGGGTTTTTTCTTGTCATATTTTAAGCAAAAAAGTTCATATGAACATGGGGCCGCAAATGCTTCGTTTCCGAGTTACAGGATGTTAAAGTTTAAGAAAAAAGAACAGTTTTTATTTTTTAATTCCCAAACGGCTTAAGATTTTTTAACAAAATTTGGTATACATGTTTAGCATAATGGTAGGTTTAACCTGGAAAATTACCAGCTTTAACCATTCATTAATGGCAGAGGTAAGAGTGTCATCTGTCACTACAATTTTGTGTGAGTAAAAAGGACATCCAGATCTCCATCACTGATGAATGGTTAAAGTTGGCAATTTTTCGGATTAAATCTACCAATATAGTAAACACGTATACCAAATTTCGTTAAAAAATCTTAAGCCGTTTGTGAATTAAAAAATAAAAACTGTTCTTTTTTCTTACACTTTAACACC
>JABRWK010000173.1:83050-97338 GCA_013372445.1 Hypothenemus hampei | reverse complement strand
CAGCCAACATGACCATCTCAAATATCTCGGTTGTTTGTAAAGTTAGAACAAAATGTTTCAAGAACAAGTTACTCAGCATCAAGGGGCGCACGTATTGATGTTATTTTTTCTTTTTTGAAGGTCACCATTTTAAGATATCAAGGTCATATATATTTTTTTAAATGGGAACTACTACTTTTTTTAATGCCATATTTTAGTTTGCGTCAAGAGGAAGCTCGTGATTAATTTTTTCTTAATTTTTTTTTATTACAACACTGAACCTTCAGATGATCTTTTTATTACAAAATTAATTTAGTAAAATATTTCATAAATATTAAAAAATTAACCTTTCTTTATATGAAAATAATTATTTAAATCATGAAATATTTCACTAAATTAATTTTGTAATAACAAGATCATCTGAAGGATCAATGTTATAATAAAAAAATAAAATAAAAAAAATTAAATCACTAGCTTCCTTTTGACGCCAACTAAAATATGGCATTAAAAAAAGTAGTAGTTCCCATTTAAAAAACTATAGATGACCTTGATAACTTAAAAACGGTGACCTTCAAAAAGAAAAATAACATCAATACGTGCGCCCCTTGATGCTGAGTAACTTGTTCTTGAAACATTTTGTTCTAACTTTACAAACAACCGAGATATTTGAGATGGTCATGTTGGTTGGGACACCCTGTATAATTATTAGGCCTCCTACAGCGACAATTCAGTTGAAAAAATTCAAATCAACTTCAATTCTAGCATCAGCTGAGCACGATGTTTCCATCTGTGTTCGCCTCTGGTTTGCGTTCAGGCATTTCAGAATCTATCCCGGAAACTTTTCGGACCATTCCAAAAACGGGAATGCACCAATTAGAATTAGGCTAAAAGGTATTGTTAAAAAAATTGATCGCATTTTTTGTCTACAAACAGTCAACTCGTCACAATATAGTTTGGGAAACAACAAAATGCTAACAATGTCAACAAATGTTTACTTGATGTACCTGGAAAAATTTAGGAACTTTCACCCACACCAATTTACACGAAATACCCTTCCATTCATTGTCATGGTCATTGTAACTGTTCATTCTACTGAATCCAATTTTTTTTTAGAAATTCAAGAGTCAAAATAGTATGACTTCATTTTCAAAAATTTTCGCCGTCAAAAGTTTTAAGCCAAAAGGAAGTAATAACGAATATATGTATACATTGAAATAATTTTTTTTTAGTGGAGCAATTTTTTTCGTTTTATTGAAGAATTCTTCATAATTGTGCAATATTATATTTTTACAAATTGTACTGTTTTATGTTTTCTTGGGATTTTTATGAAATTATAAACTACATGCTAGGTTTATAACAATTATATTCAAATATTTCTATAAAGGGTGAAATAAAATAAATATGTTATGATTAATCGTTAAAGTTTTTCTTTTTCTTCTTCTTAGCAGGTTCAAAGCCACTGGAGTACTCTGATGTGGTCAAACTGAGCGATTTAATAGGTCTTTTAGGCCTCTTGGTCCGAAGTTCCACATTATCTCTACACAGAAAAAAACAATACATAAAAATTAAAAAAAAGTTCATCTTTAACATTTTTTCCCCTTTTAAACCAGTAGCATCTAACCCTAATTACTAGCAATAAGATCTTCCCACAAAGTGGCGGCGTTTCTCAACCGCTGCTGCTAGCGGCTTTTTTTTGACTTTCGAACCGCCAGAGAGCTATTCTTCGATAATCGTGCCTCGTACACGTTATTAATGAACCCACGTGATTAATAGTTTGGCGGATTTCGGTAAAAAAAAGCGCGCCTTGCCTCTGTTAGATTAATTACCACTTTATTACCTTTTACGTTTTCAGAGAGAGGGGTTCTTTCAAGTCAATCAAGCGCGCGTTCATTTCGAGAGTTAAAACAATATTTTTTAATTAGAAAATTTTTGATCTCTCTTCTCTCCCTGGATGGCAGATGAATGATTTTTTTTCGAAATATATTACGCCCAAAGTTTCGTGCGTCATTACGATGGTCATTAATAAGCAACCAAGACATAATAGCTATGGTATACGTGGATAAAGTCGTCCCTGTTATCAATCTTCCATACGTATATGACGGTATATACGATAAACGTCAAAAACAAGAGGAGAAATAAATTATTACATTATAATGAGTTTATCAAATACTACTGAATAATAAAATATTAATCCTTTATACACATTTAAACACTCTAGGGCGCGGAATCATAGAGATTGCACGTAATGAGGTAATTAAGCGGGCTTAAGCAGATAATGTGGTTTGAATGCCGGCGGAATCGCAGGTGTAAGTGGATGATAATTAATCTTTTGTGTTTTATAATGGGACACATCCGATACACATTCTGAATTAAGGTAATAATAAGAAAGAACGCATTAGTAACGGGACGGGATACTCTGATAATTTACTCTTCTTTCAAGGGATATTATGGAGTCCTCTGTTGGGTTCTTTGTTGTCCTTAATACAATTTGTTTTTTCGATGGAACAGTATTTCGCACCCGTTACAATTTAAACTTGAATTTCTTCTACTAATCCTACTAACTAAATATTGAGAAAAACATGAAAGTTGTTCGATCCTTAACCAAAAGGCACAGGCAACATATTAAGGATCATAGTAAAAAGGCTGCAAACGAAAAAGAGAAAACTACAGGAAAATCTAAAATTTTACTGAGGTTATTAGCAGAATGCTTGTTAGAATCAGTGAAAAAATAGAGAAATGGTGGCTTTTCTCTATTTTTTCTATTTTGAGTAATTAAATTTAAAATACAATCGTCACAGGTAATGAACGATATCATATCAATCGACTAATTGAAAAATCTTTTAGACACCCGTGTATTTTTTATCATTTTCATATAAACACAACGTATCGTGGCGTGGCAGGTGGTATCATTTTTTGTTTGGATTTTGGCTATCAGTAGCATAATTTAAAATTTTAAATGATTTAATCAACTGAAAATTGGATTTTTTTTGCTTTTGAAAATTATTCTGATTACTATATAAATATGTTGTTTAAAGTTAGTTATTTATTTTGCGAAAATGCCGAAAAATTTTGAGTTTGAGGTGAATGACTAACAAAGATTTATCTCATCTAAAAAATCCATAGTTTACGTAATGAACAAATGATCTGTGAATATACCAATACAGAACGAAATTAAATATGTATCAACTAGCAATTGAAGGGGTTAGAAGCAAAAGGGTCTAAGTGACATATTTTTCATTTTGAGATAGTCGATATCAAAGTTAGTTAATAAGATAATTTGTAAAATCTGTGCAATTATTTACTAGAAATTTTTTTTGAAGAAAGTGCTGAATTTACAAACAATTTTGATCCTATTGGAGAAATTTCGTTTAAAAATATTTGGCGGCAAAATGGTCTAAGCGCTCTTAGATCATTTTGCCACCACACAAATAAACAGTTCTGTTAACCTACTTTTTTTTAACAACCAACAAATTGTGCACATCGTCCGATAATTGTGTAGATCGATTCTCCAGTTATTTCGTAATTTTAAATAACTGAATGTGTATTTAACTCATTTCAACAAAATATGTCACTTACAATTAGACCCTTTTGCTTCTAACCCATCAATTAGTCTTAGAACTTTTTTATATGTAATAAAATTTAACAAAAATGTTCATCTCTAGTTATCCAAAATTAGCATTAAGGCATTTCATTTGTTCTTAACATTGTGCTTTTTATTCATTCTTTAGGTTCATATTTAGGACATCCAGTGTAAGTTATGTAAGACGATGAGAAGGTAAGGAATATTAATCTGATTGCATATTATTAACGGTAAAACACAAAGGAGGCAGCACGACTTGAGGATGTATGGCAGCTCTTGAGGTTGATCAAAAGTTTATTTTGAAGGACGTATAGATTGCATCACGTACATTAACGTATTTACTGTTTTGCTACACAGTTCTTTTTGGAGATATTAACTTCAAGGAAATGAAATTTCAGCAGGATAATGCTTTGTCCTACAAAGTTACTCAAATAATGAAGTGATTAGAGGAAATCTAAATTTGACACATTGAATGATCTGCCCAATCCCTAAATCTACACCCAAGGGGCTATGAAATATATACATATTAAAGGGGATCAAAAACCCTAAACCTAAATGGATACAAAAATTACAAGGACTTACTCATGATTAGCTAATTTCTTATTCAAATGTTTGGGATCCACCTTTTTTGCCTGTCCTCTAACAATTTTAGCTACAATAGTTGGAGAATCTTGCAATCCAAAACTGGTTACATAATGTCCTATATTAATCTTTTTCAAATCAAAAATTGGCTTCATTTTTACTGGAAAAGCACTATAGAATCTGGACCATGAAGAATAAGCTACAAAAAAGTAAAACATGACTTAAAGAATTCAATTTTCTCAAAGATAATTTACCAAAACACGCTTTCTTATGTAATTCTTTATCTTTCAGCAAAGCTGACTCGAAGCGCTTTTGCAATAATACAGTTGCTTTATTTTCATCAGTTTCTTCCATAAAATCTTTCAAATTGTTCGTCAATATACTTTTATCGTATTCTTTCAGACTAAAACACCAAGAAATTAGAATAATTTTTTCAAACATTTGATAGAAATCCTACAAAACTTTTTGCTCTTGAAGACGAGTAATGTAATCTTGCTCTTCGTGAGTTAAGAAAATGATTGCAGAACCCGATTTCCCTGCTCTTCCTGTTCGACCGACCCGATGTAAATAATCTTCATCTGATTGAGGACCTGTATATTGAATGATGCAATCTGCCTCAGGGACGTCTATACCTCTTGCAGCTACGTCCTAAATAACGAAGAAATTTAATTTAAGAGAAAGGATAGGAATAACTCATACCACCCACACTTTAAGATTTTAATTATTAATAGATAATTCGTGAACGGAAATCGATTTACTTATTAGTACACCGATATAATTAAATTCGACAATAAAAGAATTTCGATTCGTTCCGACAGCACCCGAATTCCTATTGAATGAAAAAAATGCCGACGATTAGAGTATCGCAGTTGGATGTCTTAAAGCGTTTTTACCCATTTAAATTAAGTAGCAACAATCGCCCGCAGATAGGGCCAGCACTTTCCACTCACCGTGCATATCAAAATGCCCTTTTTAGTCTTCCGAAAATCACTGAATACAGTTTTTCGTTCTTGCTGACTCATGTTGCCATGCAATTTGAACAATTCAATATCCAATACTTGATCTTCACCTTCGAAATCCTCAATATCGATTTCGTCAAGCAAAAGAACGTCCCCAACTTTAAGTTTACCCTTATTTTTTGGCATTTTCAACAAGTAATGGCTAAAAAGATCATAATGAAAGTCCACCATTTGTGTAGTAGCCATAAAAACAATTGTTTTGCTGTTGGAACATTTTGCTTTTGAAATTAGCAGGACAGATAAAGTAACTAATCGATGTTTGATGAAAGTAAGTATGAATTCTTGTTTGACCGTATTGGGAATCACCATATGATCAGGATTGATTGTTTCTGATTCATCAAAAGCATCTATGTACACGTGATCTTTCATAGTGAAGTCAGCCAATTCAGCTACTCCCTTAGATAATGTAGCTGAAACGAGAAGAGTTTGCCTGTTAATATCTACATTTGCCAAATCAGTTTCAACTTCTTCTGGTTTTTTGCCTTTTAATAAAGCTAGAGGATCGTAACTTGAATTCGTTTTAAAGCGATCGAGCTCTTCAACCAATCTATGAATAAAAGCTATTTATTTAAATATATTTTTTTCTTTTAAATTAAGTACTTGCCTGACAACATCTTTTTTAAACCCCATATCTAGAAGGCGATCAGCTTCATCCAGAACTAAACAAGAGATATTTTTCCCATTAAAAGCTGATGTGTGTAATATGTGATCTAATAAACGACCAGGGGTTCCAATTAATATGTGCAGACCTCGCCTGAGTTTATCTTTTTCAGTTTTGCGATTTTCACCTCCACATAAATGTCCTACAATAATCCACTGAAATGTCTAAAAATGTGGATTACATTCAATAAAGTTGAGTTCTAAAACTTGAATTTATTTACATTGATTTTTCCAAAAAGTTCATGAGTTTGAAGAGCTAGTTCTCTAGTTGGTACAACAATTATTGCTTGAATTCCATCAGTTCTTTGAAGTTTGGGTGTCTTGTTAACAAGAGAGTTTAGGATTGGAACGGCATAAGTTAATGTTTTTCCTGATCCAGTTTGTGATTTTATCTAAAGATGAAAACTAATTAATTAATTTTATATGTACAAACGAAAAGTTTTGAGATTTACAGCCCCGTTGATAGTTTTAGCAAACATTCGGAGATAAGGCATTAATCAAGTCGTGGTATAATTTTTAAGTGGTTTTAACAAATGGTTTTTATTTGGATGATAATCCAAATGTGCAGAATATAATCGAAAAAGATATGACATTATTTAACTAATATAAATTATACCTATAATTTTATGTCTTTTTTATTTATAATTTAAAAATGGCACTTTGTGGATCGTAAACAATTACGTAGTAGATACTACAACTTAACTACGTAAATAGTTTTTTTCAAATCGCGCAATCAGGTTGTTGAATCTGAAGCATTAATAGCGTACTTTTCAGTAAATATATATACTAACTAGTTAATGTATACTTTATCGGTCAGAGTGTTTACAAAGCATAGAAATGGCTACTTCTACTATGGCCAATGTCTATGTTACAACTAATATTGTTACTTGACTAATTCATAAACTAGCTGGCTATTATATGATCAAACTTGAAGTAACTTGAAAAAATCTAAAAATTAATATTAGTATATGTATTAATTTTAAAATGTTTTAATTTAAGGAAAGGTAAGGTCAGGTCAAGTTTGATTAATTCATATAATAGCCAGCTAGTTTGCGAACTAGCCAAGTAACTATTTTCGCCGTAATATGTACATTAGCTAGCAGAATTAGCTATTTCTATGCTTAGTTAACACTCTGACCGTTATGGTAGACATTAAATAATCAGTGCATACATTACCGGTATATACCCTTTAGCTACAACATATACATAAATATAGATATTGTCAAAACTTTTGCTATTCATACAAAAAAATCCTACTGGACTTGAAGGAAAGTTGCAGGACGAAGTTTGTATTTATCATTGAAGAGTTTGTACTGTATTATGATACACATATTTTTGTCTGTCTACTATTAAGATGAAGTCGGATTCCTTACGCTAAAACTTTAATACAACATGGTTGTATGATGCACTATAAAACATATAAACATATATTTTAGTACCAAGCCAATGAGCTGGACTTTGCAATGTTTCCTAAAGTCAAAGAAAAATTTAAAGATTACTGATATGTCGGTTACCACCATATAATAAATGATTCAACTCAATACTCAAATCACTCGATTTTTTTAAACAGTGATTTTTATTCTATGATAACTATACTAAAAAATGAAAATTAATTTGAAAAATATAAGATCTGCTTAACAAATCTCAAAACTTTTAGATTTCTTTAAGTAAAGTAAGGCGGCAATGACTACTTACTAAGCAATTTTTGCCTTGGAGCACTGAAGGAATAGATTTTTCTTGTACATTTGTAAGTATATTAAAATTATTTTTCTCTAAATTAGAAATTAAATATTTGTGTAGCGGCAAATCATTAAATTTCTTTCCAGCGCTGAATACCTTCTCAACAACAGATGCTCCCCTTATTTTTGTATTTACATGAATGTTTTTATATTTCTCTGAAAACATTGAGTGTTGCATTGAATGTCCTTTAACTAGCTCGCTTTGCACATTCCGTTCATTTTGCAGAACTTTGGTTTTCTCCTTTTTTCGCTTTCGCCTAATGAAGCTTTGATTATCTGTAGTTTTAATTTTACTGAAAGTTACTTCAGTTTTGTTCTGCAACTTGGAGCTTTTCTTTTTGACTTCTTTAGGATCATTTTTATCCCTTGGCTCTTTTTCCTTTAGTATCTTTGTTTTTTTGTACCTGAGTCTTTACTTGTATAAGACTTTTTCGTTTTAGTCCACTTAAACTCGAATGACGTCATTTTTTTACTATTTAAATTGGAAGAGGGATTGGAAAGTATTCGTGTCACTATAAATTAAATGTTTACACAAAATTATTCACAAAAAAAACCTTTGAAACACTATTTTCCATTTGAAATATGCAAGATTCCATGCACATAAACTATAAATGAGGTTAGAGAGCTACGACTTCTTCTTCTTAAATCATGTTGGCGCATTCCACCCGTAGAATTAATAATAGGTCTGTTCGTACACAAATCCGAANACGTGCTATAATAAAAAAATTTTTAGGTAAATTCATTTTTATAACATAAAAAATGTATTTGGTTATGTTTACGTTTCTCTTCCTTTTCTTTTTTCGATTGGCTGAACTGATGGTTGTAAATAAAAGAAGAAAACAAACAGAAATGTCAAAACTGTCAAACCTGTCAAAGGTTTAACATTTAAATTAATAATTTTATTTTAAAAATTTGTGGTATTTGAATTTTAACAGTTTTTCTTATTAGTTTAAATTAAAGAAATGTCTTTGTCGCATTAATGAAACATCTTCCCGTTGGTAATGTAATGTAAAGTTTTAATTTAATTGTTTTTAATGTAATCTAAAAAGTTATCAACAAACGCATGTAGTAAGTAATCAATGATTGAATTAGTGGCAAACCTATTCTCTAGCAATGTTATTTAACGTGTATATGGGCTATTAGGACGTGGGTTTATATCTTATCACATGTTGACTCAAGAAACCAGAATCCGCTCCATTCTTGATCTCTCGTACACCTTTGATCACATATGATGGAAGAGAGTGGAAAAATAGATATCCTCAGCCATATGAAGAATAATTTTAACAATTCAGTTGTGCTTGCATCTCATTATGAAACATCAAATGTGGATATTGCAAAAGCAATGCCAGAAAATCAAGAAGACAGTGAAGGAAATGCTTTAGCCGATAAAAAAACTGTGAGCTCTGAAGTACATAGTGTTAAACAAAACTCAGCTCATTTAAACAAAGCTAATCATAATAAAACCACAAGTGATGAGTGAGTGCATTTTTATTATAATTCAAAATTTTACAATTAGGAATTAATTAAAATATTGTTTTAGACCAGTGAACGGACCAAGCATAAACTGTTCCCCGAAAAGAACAAGTCGGAGAGTAAGCAATAAGTCAGTACTGCAAAATGCCATTGCGCGTAAAGAGAAATCTCTGTTGTTAGAAGATAAACCTAGAATTAGACACAAGAGAATCAAGGCAAGAGTTTCCGCCGAAGGTAAATAATTGTAGTGTTGAAATTAGAGTTGCAGTGGTATAAATGATTAGTACTTTTCCTTTATCTTAATTTCAATACAAAATTCATTTACCTTGAACCTACTAGTGAAGGCCATATTCTTGGCTTATTTTAGGATCAAAAAAATAATACACTGGCTGTTAAAAAAAAGAGGTCACTTGAAAATTCAGTAAATTTTGACAATGAATATCTTTCCAATAACTAGTCGTATTAGAATGATTTTTTTGGCAATTGTAGTCCTGTTACGAGTGAATCTCCTGCAAGAAGGAGATGCACAAAAAACAAAATTTACATGTCATACATGTGTGTAAATAGTGACATGTTTTTTTGATCAAACTTTAACTTCTTCTGTGGGCAATACAAGGCGGTTCAAGCATTTGTAAACCATGCAGTGATGTAGGCTGATGTCTAATGGGTATTTTGTTTTTTAATCGCTCCTCTATCTTGAACCCTTCCAGAGATCTTCAACTTTTTAACATTTCTTGCATTTTATACATTGACAATCTTCTGAACCATTGGTCGGATTTTAATGATTTTTTTTCAATTATAGCTATGCTATGGGCGAATTTTTTGTAGTGAGTTAATGCCTAAAAAATAAAATCTACATATTGTACAGAGCGTATAAATAATGGCATGTTTTTCATCACAGTTTAATGTCTTCTGTGGACAATACCAGATAGCTGAGACATATGAATAATATACAGTGGATTACATTATCACATTATTAGACAGGTTACCATGTGTCCAGTGAATACAATGACAATTTTGTGCTAATTTTATCCTCTAGCTCAGTGTTTCCCAAACTTTTGACATTTGTGTACCCTCATTATAATTTTCGTACCCCTTGTCAAAAAAGACATTAAATTAATTTCAAATCAATATTGTAATAATATACAAAACTCAGTGAAAGACCATGTAACAGTAAAGTTAACGTAAAGTTTTATATTTAATTTCTTTTTAAATTCAACTTAATGAGAAGGGTGAAATTGTTTATATTGAGATGACAATTCATTATAATTTGGTTCCCTGCTTGTTAATTTTAACCTGAGAATTAGTTCTATATCCAAAAGCCTGTTCCTTTTTTTCGACTTAATGTCTACAAATGCGGAAAAAGCAACTTCACAAAGGTATGAAGTTGGAAAAGGCAAGATATGTTTCAGGACTTTTTCTGTTACAATTGGATATACATGTTGCATTTGCAACCAGAATGATATCAAAGTGGACTCCCTATGTTTATTTTTCGAGAATCCATCTGAAGCTAATTCCAATAATTGCTCTTCTTCCGCATGCGATAAACATTCTGGCATGGATGTTACATTAACATTGAACGGATATCGTATCCATTCAATATTTTTATTTAAATCAGGAAAATAGTTTTTCAAACCCTCTTGTAAACTATCTAAAAGTTGTGTTATAGATTTCAGTGTATCAGCATCAATTTTCTCATCAGAACTTGTTATGAAATCATGAAGAGAGGGAAACGAGTCCACTTCTCCATTAACAATTCTTTTTTTCCATAAATGTAATTTTGCTATGGTAGCGTTCACTTTATCTTGAACGTGAAACAATGAAATTTCTTTGCCTTGCAATGATAAGTTGAGACTATTTAAAACAGAGAATATATCTGCTAAGTATGCCAATTTACAAAGCCATTTCCAGTCATGTAAACAATTTTTCAGTTCATATTTGTCACTAAGAAAAACTTGAAGTTCACGTCTAAGTTCAAATAATCGATTTAGAATCTTTCCTCGTGATAGCCAACGAACATCAGTATGGAAAAAAAGTTGAGTATGACTACTTCCCATTTCTTCACATAATTGCGAAAAAAGTCGAGCATTCAAATGACGGCCTTTAATGTGATTAATGATTTTCACGCTTTCATTCAGAATTTTCTGTAAATCAGCAGACATCTTACGTGTTGCCAGAGCCTCTCTATGTATGCAACAATGCGTGAATGTGACATATGGAGCAATATTCTTAATTCTTGCAACGAGTCCTTTATTACTTCCAACCATACTTTTTGCTCCATCTGTGCTTATTCCAACACATTTATTCCAATCAATTTTGTTCTCTTGCATAAATTTATTCATAACATTAAAAATATCTTCTCCTGTTGTATGACCTGATAAAGGCTGGCAAAATAAAAAATTGTCTTGAATTTCTTGATTCTTTTCGTATCCAATAAACGCCATAAGATTTGCGCAATTCACAATGTCAGTAGACTCATCGACTTGTAATGCATAATAACGACTTTGAGAAATATCAGACAATAGCATCTTTTTTACATTATTAGACATATCAATTATTCGTCTATGAACGGTATTATTTGAGAGGGGAACGCAGTCAAAAATTTGCTTGCTCTATCTCCTATAATTACTTCTGCCATTATTTTGGCTGCAGGCTTGATTAAAGTTTCGCCAGTTGTCTCCGCTGCACTACATTTCGCAATTAAAAGCGACACGCGATATGAAGCTTATAAAATTTTTTTATTATCATCTTTTGTCAAATCCTGCGTAGTTCTTCGAGACTTCTTGAAATCATTAAGTTTATTCTCAAAAAAATCTAAGGGTTGATCTTTGTACTCATAGTGATTTGTAGTGAAATGGCGCTTTAAGTTGGATGGTTTCATACTTTCATTTGTTAGATTTTTAAAACAAATAATGCAAAGTGAGATAGGCTCGTTTACCTCTCCGGTCCAAAAGAATCCAAATTTAAGATATTCTTTGCCGTACTTGCGAGTTTTTTTTCCTTTTTTCGTAACAGGTTCTTTGAGAATTGACGGAAGTTTGACGCAGTTAATGTCATTATTTTCTTTTTATTGATTGCTAATATAATCACTGCTTTCTTTCGTTTTCAATATTCCAGATTTAAACCAGCAATTCATAATTTTGAATATTAGTAAAATTGTTATAAAATAAAAATTAAACTATTTTTGAACAATTTTTTGTCAAATAATGACAAATGTTACAAATGCCAAATTCGTACCCCCATTAGACAGTTCCCGTACCCCTAAGGGTACGCGTACCACACTTTGGGAAACACTGCCTTATTAAACTAGAGTCTAGCTTAATAAACAGCATTTAGAAAAATGCAAGATATCCTGAAAAATCGAATATTTCTGGAAGGTTTCAAGATAAATGGACCATTAAAAAAATAAAATACTCAGAAGAAATAGGGTTACTTCACTACATGGTTTTTCTATGCTTGGCCCACCTGGTATTGCCCACAGAAGACGTTAAACTTTGATGAAAAAAACATGTCACGGTTATATAACGCTTTTCATCTATTCGATTTTTGATTTTTTTTCAATGGTAATAGATAGTAGACGTCCTAAATAATAGTTAAAAAAAAAATGCGGCATATCAAAGTTTACAAAAAAAAAATCGAAAATTTGAACATTTTGAGCTATTTTTCAAGTTCAACTTTTATTTTCAATAGGTATAGTGTCTTTCGGGACCCGTGGAGCGAATTGGGGTACTGGATGGGATAAACTACCTCCTAACAAGTGTGCTAATTTGGACGTATTTTAAAAAACTAGAATATCACAAAAAATAGAGTTTCCATAAAGGTTAAGGTATGCTTTGGTAAGGAATCTCATTAAAGGAAAAATAAAAAACAGTAGTACCACAAACAATAGAGTTCCCATAAAGGGTAAGGTTAGGTTAGGCTCCACAGGTTCCGAAAGACACCATACCTATTGGAAATAAAAGTTGAACTTGAAAAATAGCTCAAAATGTTCAAATTTTCGATTTTTTTTGTAAACCTTAATATTCCGCATTTTTTTTAACTACTATTTAGGACGTCTACTATCCATTACCATTAAAAAAAAATCAAAAATCGAATAGATGAATAGCGTTCCGTCACTCATGTCACTATTTACACGCCCAAATAATATGTAAATTTTATATTTTGTGCATCTCCTTCTTGCAGGAAATTCACCCGTAACAGGGCTATAGTTGCCAAAAAAGTCATTCTAATCCGACCAGTTGTTGGGAAGATATTAATTATCAAAGTTTAGTGAATTTTCAAGTGACTTCTTTTTTTGACCGCCAGTGTATAAATATACACATATTTTCTGAGTTGTTTTGATTTTAAGATATAAAAATTGGCTCATGAATTACCTCGCTCAGTAAGTACATGATATCTAGGAACAGTGTATTTATTGATTAAATTGCAGAAGTTAATAATGATCCTTCACAAGAGCAACCAAAGCAGAAAACCAATAAGAGCAATGTGAGAAGTGTCAAAAGAAGAACTTTACCAGAATCTGAGACTGAGGAAGTGGATAAGGCTGTGAGAAAGTCTCCCCGTTCTTTACCTAGGTAATTAAAGATTATTAAAATTTTATTTCTTTTATACACTCAGGGACAAAATTATCGAATAGTATTTTGCTGACTTAACTTTTATTTGAAAACATTTTCAAACCCTCTGTAATATTATAAATAAACCCCTGAACAAATTAATTTAGCACTAAAGTAAATTCCAAACTTTATAGTTCAGTTCTTACGTAGATTTACCGAAAATACAAATATACAGGGTGGTCCGAATTTAAAGGGATAAAATTTAACCACGTATTCTACACCCAAAAATAATATGAAAATATCATATTAACTATATTCCAATAAAGCTTCTTTACGGAGTTACAGGGTGTTAAAGTTTTATTAAAAAAATCAAATTTTATTAATATCTTTAAAACCACTTGAGATATTTAAATGATATTTGGCATGTTTGAAGAGGTGATCTAAGCACATTTTTTTATGTAAAAAAAATATTTTTAATTCTACCAGTGGCGTGTGTACAGACGCACCTGTGCAAAATTTTAATGAAAAAAATGGCACGCCACTGATTTTTCTCAAAATAAATATTATTTCTCGAATCCTTGTTCAATTTAGAAGAAAAAAGCTCACTTGACTTTTTTTTGTCCGGCACACCGTTTTCGAGTAAAAAAATTAAATCCGTTTGAATCCACGCTATTTTACATGGGGTGCAATACTGCAATCTTAA
>JABRWK010000173.1:54300-77951 GCA_013372445.1 Hypothenemus hampei | reverse complement strand
AAAAAAATATTTAATTTTGTAAATTTTGACTTTTTGAGGCTCTTTTTCTTAAAAACGAATTATTAAATTTTAAATCTAATTACACCTCTAAATACAGTTTTGAAATACCTTCAATTTGAGGTGCCACTTGACCCATAGTTCCATTTGAAAAAATTTGGGGGATGCCACCCCCACTTAGAAGGGTAAAGTTTGGGCTATACTTTTTGCGTAAAAAGTTGTCCCCTTCACAAATAAATCTAACGTGTTTCAGGTTTTTCTCGTCAAAATCTTTTCCTGGTAGTTATAACTTCCGGTACGTTTTCGATGGGCCACCCTGTATATCTGACAGTAGTAAGAAAATAAAAAGTGGCTTATAAAAAGCAGCTCGGCATATGCGTGTTTTTTCTTAAACTTTAGCAGCATATACATATATCTTAATGTAGGGTTTCTCAGGTAAATAGTACTTAGGCTTTCGAGTTTTATATACAAAAAATGTCAGGAATATAAAATAAAATGTCCTGGACAAACCAGGTTTTTGCAAAATACTGGTAAACAGGCAACCACTATTACGACATTATATTAAGTTTGGATCAGCAGTCAAACCTTGTTCATGCACAATAAAAATGGTTATTTTATACTGACTATAAGAATATACCGTCAATTGGAGTAATAAGGAACACTGGGGGCAATAAGGAACAACTCTTTCAATTTGTGTTCAGAGGTGTTGAATTTTCAACTTGGAAGTATGTGAACATTGAAGGGTTTTATATTAGATTTGAGATTCATATACTTCCAAGTTGAAAATTCAACACGAACTCCTCCGAACACAAACTGAAAGAGTTGTTTCTTATTGCCCCCAGTGTTCCTTACTACCCCAATTGACGGTACCATTATCTCATTTTTTTATAAAAGTGGACTTGCTAGATTATTGCATTGGACTCGTAAATTACAATGTTGTTTATACATTTTTATTATAAGGATTGTCTACTAACGGAATGTCGGTGGCGGGTCGTTTATGCGGAGATATTTTGATAAAATAAAAGGCCATGGTATTACTTAAATATTCTTTTACCGTGCCTTGAGCTTTTTTGCCAGATTTACAAAAAAAAACTACAATTTTAAAAAGAAGTTTTGAACATTTTTTATTAACAGATAAAATCTATTTTATGAAAAAATTTGTTCATCCCAGTTCATCTCTTCGTCTTTTTTTTCTTTAAAGCGTTTTTCGTCATTTTTGTGCTTTGGATATTCAGACTAGTTTAAACTTTAAAAATGGATCGTATACAGTATTTAAAGGAACATACAGCTGTGCGAGTATTAGTATTTGACGGTGAGTAATATTCTCAGCGTTATAGTACTAGTATGTAGTGAGTAAACGATTTACAATAACTCATAGGTTTGTTGCCAATCGCCTCCAAACTAGTCAGCAACTAATCAGCGCCTTTCTGATTGGTCAAAAACAGTTTGCAAAATAGTTTTGACCAATCAGCATGACGGTTGACTAGTTGCTGACTAGTTTGGGGACGATTGGGAACAAAACTCATATTAATGAATTACACGTTTAAATGAAACGAGGACTTATTGATGAAGGCCAATAGAAGGACAAATGCGATATCGATTACTAATTTGATGTTAAATTAAAAAATGATCTCGAACCCAGCCATGACGTTTCGGATTATTTTAAAATAGTAAGACGACAATTGAAAAAAATCGAACTAGACAAACTAGTTACTAGACGACTAGCAACTGCATCACTGATTGATTTATAAATGAATGGAACCAAGTTTTATTCACTGGTGCAAATGGTGAGCCTATAATCTCTTGATGGACCTGGACCAGGAGACCCGGAGAGATCTTGATGGATCTGGAGACTATGGAAGACTAGGAGAAAGATAAGCACAATGTAGATATCTCTCCAAGGAGTGGTGCCTCTCTAATGTTTTGGGAGAAATTCATAACATTTGTTCAGAGTTGATCCCTGTATAACATTGTAATTGAATACATACATATATGTATGATGCTTTCTGGATGTTTCGTGGGAAAAGATTTTGTTATTTATGCAAGATATTGCTCGATGTGAAGTGACTGAAAAAGTACTGAATTATCTCAATGAAATTTATAGAGTAGCCACCACAAAATACGAAAATAAATACAGTAGAACATAAAACATGTTTAAAACA
This sequence comes from Hypothenemus hampei, assembly GCA_013372445.1. Lineage (NCBI taxonomy): Eukaryota > Metazoa > Arthropoda > Insecta > Coleoptera > Curculionidae > Hypothenemus > Hypothenemus hampei. Next base: position 75,792 of record JABRWK010000173.1, on the reverse strand, counting down.
TACCATTTGTTAATCTAAGAACTCGAAGGTCTAGTTCTTGCAAATCAGAATTGGGAGAACATTCCACAAGATTTAGTTAGAAACATAACTAAGGGTAGAAATGCGTTATTTAGAAGTACAAGAGGCAACACATGCTAATAATAGCCCAATATCCATTCATTTGCATTAATTGATTAGTTATGTTACCTTTTTCTATAATTTTAAGAATGATTGGAAATTTTATTAAAACTAATTTCTAACTATGAATTTTTTATGTAATTCCCTTCTAAATTTTGTTGGTCTTCCTCTGTTTAGTACATGCTGAAGTTTAAATAAACCGTAACTCAGTATAATAATGGATAGAAACAAAAAGCTATTGTATATTGTTTGTAGAGGAATAGTTGCCTTAACTCGAAATTTTATAAGAAGACTTAACTAAGAACAGAAAAATGTAGGACTGCATTTGTCTTTTAATTAATTCAACCCTAAATCTCACGTTAGCATACAGACATCTGAAAAATAAGCAACCAACCGTAAAGAAGATTAATTTCAGCACAAAACAGTCCTAGCGGACCTGTCCTAGTTCCACGTTTTATCCAAAATTATAAAACGCATTTATTAATAATTGTCAAAAGATATATTAAAAGAAGTACGAAATAATGAAAAAACATTACTGTCACGGATATTAATTATAATAATGTCTTGTTCTTATACGTCTTTGATTAAGGGGGTGGTAAGGTTAATTCGGTATAAAAAAAGCATATTTTCAATAATTTTTGTAGGCGATAGAGTTAATATACATATATTCATTTCTAAAATTACTACATAATAAAGTGACATTTGAAGAACATTCTGTGAAATTTTTTTTAATTTTTATAAAAAAATGAGTCATTGACTGTTAATCTCCGCGGGCGTCTCAAAAAAAAATTTAATTGCGGTGTCTCTCAAATCTCATTAGTGAATCAACTGAAATTAAAAAATCAAAATGATTTTATTAGCTGATAAGTGTCTGCAGGTAATGACGTCGAGTTTTTTTTTTAATTGAAACTCTCATTTCAAAAACCCCATAAGTCAAAAATTTCGAAAAATGAGTTTTTATCATAAAATGTCTTGTTTGTGGTATCCACGTCTTATATGTAAAAATCACACAGGTAACATAAGCCATTCCAGAAATAAGCTTGGTTCCATTTCAGCAGTCGTTGCACCATAAGTCATCGACTTATGGTGTTTTTGTGTTGATATCTGGATCACAGAATAAGTACATGTCAGATGTTTGGGGAAAAAATTCTAATTCACTATTAATTGAAGCCAAAAATCAATTCCCTATTTATATTTGACAAATGTCAATTTTGCAAAAAAAAATCAGACGACGTAGAGCATGATCAAGAATTTGATTATGTACCTTAGCGAAATGTTTTAAGTGTTTGTCTTGTGCACATTCAAAAGATTTATTAATAAATACATTGATAATTAGATTAGTTGTATTTAATTTTACTTGACCAAACAAAAAATGAAAGTCTAGAACTATTCCGTGCAAAAACCCGTTAAGTCCTCAAAGAATTTCTTTTTTTTCTTATTACTTATACGCTTTATGGCTTTTTCTACTCCCACATAGGATCCGGTTGATTTAATATTTAACATAAAAAATATTCATTTCTTCCTATAAAGCATTATTTTTTAGCAAAATAGTTTTTTTTATTATTGAAAAATTTGATTTTCCAGACTTATGGGGTGTTTGAAATGAGCGATTCAATTCATTTTTCGATTTTTTACAGCACTTAGAAGTCAAAAGTCCGATTTTGCATCAAAAAAAGCGTTAATTTTATTATTTTTAATTATGTTAAAATCAAAAAATAAAAAAATTCTACGTCATTACCTCGTGATTTATGTTAAGAAAAAGTGTGCAAAATTTCAAAAGAATCGGTGCAGTAGATTTTTCCCTACAGTGGACACCGACTTTGAAAAAGTGAAGTGTGAGAAAAACGAGTTTAAAAATTTTAAAGATTTTTACGACATGAAACTAATATAATTTTTTTTACTTACACTGTATCATCAATGCCTGCTCCATAAAGCAAAGGGAGTTTGATTATTTACAACGCACATAGAAATTTTTAAGCAACTGCCCTTTTGTGTACGCTTTCAGGTAACTATTCGCAAGAGGGTAAAACCGGACCGGACAGGCGGAGATTTACAACTCTATATCTCTGTTAGTTTTACTCTAATCAAGTTCAAATTTTCACACAATAATCTTAAGATGTTGTACATTAAGATAAAAACAAAAAAATGAAAAAAATACCTTACCACCCCCTTAATCAGAGGCGTAGTACTTAACTCTTTCAGGGACATCAGATTTCGTGAAAAAACCCTACATGAGCGGAACAGTTATTATTATTTTTATTTATAATGCCAATTCACAGTTTGTACAACTGAACAACAAACTACATGCATCTGTATACTTGGTATAAATTGTGTACCATTACGTCAAAAGATGTAATGTAAAGATGTTTAAACCAGGGCTCCTGAAATAGTTGACATCACAACAAAATATTTATAGGATGTTTGGTTTTCGATGCACAGCGGCTGTACTTGGTTAATCACATGAGATATAAGTTGAAATCAAAATTTTTATAATAAAATAAGTTCAAAATTTTATTAAAATTAATTTCATTTTTATAAGTAAACTGGCAGAGTTCCGCAGCAATTATTTAAAACAAATGCATTTTCATTCCAAAAATTCAGTATTAGTTCATATTAACAATATAATTAAGCGATTTATGTGTTAATTAGAAGTAGGTTTTCTATTTAAAATTTTATTTCCTGTCTGCCACAATAAAAGCAACAGAGAAGATAATATTTTAATGGATTTAAAGTGGTATCATTTGAAAATTATTAGTGTGAATCGGATGAATCTTATGAATATTTTGAAATTAAAGCGTTTAATAAAGAATTTAATAGTGATAACCTTAAATGAATATTTTTAATTGTTTTTTAACCTTTAGAGGACGGGGAAATTTCAGTGCAAATCGAGTGTCTATTTTCCCCGAAATTTTCATAAATCTTCACCGAACTACTCATGACATATGGCCGAGTTGACAGTTGGTAGAAATTTCTACCATCCCCGCCTTCTAAAGGTTAATTAGAACCAATTTTACTTTGAAAGATTAGTAGGCTTTAGAAAAGAAAAAAAATATACATTAATACAAAAAAATTGCTATATCAAATTTATTATTTTAACATAATGATTAGATCATTGAGTAATTTGTTAAATATTATTATAATGTCGCATGCTAATAAAGAATTCTACAATATGTTAGCTGTGAGTTTTCGATGTCATAAATATTCTACAATTATAGAAAGACAATGCAATATTACGTATCTAGTATGAAAATATTTTTTCGCATATGTTTTTGATAAATTAGATGCATGGCTTAAAGAAACTGGAATTGTTTATCGTATGCGATGACAATCACAATTTAATTGTATGTATATACCTAAAAATAAATAAGCCTTGAAACGCAATTTCTAATCTATATTATTCAAAAAGTTAGAACAAATAGGTGTCAGAAAAAACGCAATACCTAAAAATAAAATTAAAAATACACATATTAAAAAATTTTCCATCATGTTAAACACAGCGTTAAAGTCTTATTAAAGTTGAATTCACGGATTATTCAATTTCCACTCTACTTCAACTCACAATAGCGTTTCTAATCTGGATTTTGACATTTCTTTTGGTATTAGACCTCTTTTTTTAAACGAGTTTTTTTATATGATCCCAAAAATATAACTAGGTATGTTAGGTTTAGAAAATATGATAGACAATGAAAAATATTTCCTCTAGCAATCCAATAAGAAGGAAATTTTTGGTTTAAGAAACATCGTACATCCCGAGCAAAATGAGCAAGGGGTATCTATCACATTGAAACCAAATTGTTTGTCTCCTATTTAAAGAAACATTTAAAAGCTGGTAGAGACACCTTCACACTTCCCAAAAATCTTTCAGCGATAAGATATTGATTAAACAAATAAGGACCATTCAATTTTCCTTCTATTCCATCCCAGACATTTAAACTTGAGTGTTATTAATGGTCGATTTCACGCAGCCAGTAAGAATTTTTTTCCTACCTGTAATGGCTATTTTGCGTATTTAACTGTTCACTGCTATTTGGCTAAAATGTGGTTTCGTCGAACCATAATATTCTTGACAGAAAACCACTTTTGCTATTTATCTTATTTTGTAACCAGTGGAATCAGTTTAGTCGATTATCAAAATCTCTGTTAGAAGTTTTTCGACTTAAAGCTTAGTTGAGAACAATGTGATGTTATTTTAAAACTTCATACATTTTTTTTTTTGGATTTCCCAGTTCTCTTGCCACTTGCCTGGGATAATAATTAATATACGATAGAATATTAAAAACATTCTCCTAATTTCGGATTCTGTTGTATTGCTTCATGGGACGAACATTATAAATATTTCTATTTTTGTAAGTTATTAAGCCAATTTTTTAAAAACGTTTCTGGAACAAAGGTTTCTTGAAACACTCTTTCTGCAATTCTAGCATTATTATCACATTAAAAATACACATATAGTGACTCTTCGTTAAAATATGACATTCTAATAATAATTAACAAAATATTCGATAATAGAAAACCTAAATAACACGAGAATATAAAATTAAAACTGCCATTAAAAACGGCGCATTTAATATGACAATAATTTGTGAGAATAACGGATTTCGTTTGTGTCTCGCCAAAGCCTATATATCTTATTTTAAAATTGGCTATAAAAAGTGGTTGAAAATATCGATTCTCTGTTTCCAACATTAAATTCATCATTTAACGCGCTAAAGTTCAGGTTATTCATAAAAACATATATATGTATTCATTTGAAATTTTCAAGAAAATTTAAAAAGAATGGGCTGTAAAATTCCTTTTAACAGTCTTTAGAACTGATAAAATAATTTAATATTGAATTTAAAAGGTTTTGAAATGTTTTTTTTAATGTAAGATTCATCTAGTTCGCACATTTTTAAGTTATATATGAAATCAGTTAGGAAATTTTCCTCTCTGTTATTTTCATTGTAACACAGAAAAAAAATGCGAAGGAAAATAAATTTGCGTAATAAACAAATCATTTCATTATATTCTTAATATAACTTAATACTGAATTTTAGCGACTAAAATATATTTTCTTGAAAGTGATTGTCGAGGATAACTCTTTCGGTTAATTTATCAAAATATAATAAAATTTATATTGATAAAAATCCCGATCTTCTTTATTATAAAATGTTTTGTTACAAGTGTATATCTCAAGTATTTTGCTACATACGGTTGCTCTTTATTAAAAACCGGACATGTAAGTTGTCCAGAAATGAAACGGTCATAATTAGGTTGTAGGTTGAGAATGTTGCTTTGACTAAAAAAAGTTTGCCATTAGGAGCCTTTGAAACCACCAATCTATTTCGAAAATATGTATTTGTCATTACCAATAATTACCACGTGGCACAAGTGCATGTGCACTTGTGCCACGAGGCAATTAGCTAGCAGGATTAGTTAGAATCCGTGACTAATCTGGTCTGTACCATGCAACAGATTCCAGATTATTCAAAGCACCAAACGCAGAACTTCACATAAAAAAAACTCAGAATGACATATTTTTTACGAAAACACAGAAGAATTGTAAATCATGCCTAAATGTTAAGAAAGTTATATACAAAGTGACTCACTGAAAGTGGATCACTTCTGTAACTTTTTTATTTATTTTTACTTTCCAATAATTGGAAAATAAACTGTTTAGTAAAGTTAAACGACAATTTAAAAACGTTTTTTTCACCTCCTCAATAAAAATTGTAGCTGTCCCCCTTTTACGGCAAGGTCCTCAATTTTAATGAGTAATATCTCAAAAGATAGAAAATAAAAATTCTGTGTTGCAAACATCTTATTTGAAATTATCAGGCTAAAGCCTACTAAAACAATTTTTCTCAGCCAAAAATGGCAAATCAAGTACATCACTGAATTCGGAATCCGTCAAAATAGATATACGAAATTTTTACTTTTAACTCATGTCATATACATATAAGGAAATTTATAAATTTGAAAAAACCGCTCGAACTTGTCCGACAACCTAATAAATTGAACATTAAAAAAATTAAATTTTTCTATAACCTAACAGTTAATATTTTTGCATAAAATTTGGTATTTACCCATTTTAAAAGACGTCGAATTCAATGGTACACTTAATTTTTTTTAAACATCCCAAACCTTCTTATCCTTTTTTGGTATTTTTGACACAGAAAAAATGTCATAGTAGATTTTGATCTGCTAATTTTGAATACGATTTTTTCAGAATAAGTTGAATTTTTTATTCGTTATTTTTTGAGACAATATCCGTTAAATTCGGAATATAAATAAAACAGTTAGAGGGATACCGCTTTTAAGTGAATCATCCTGTATAAGATAGAAATTACAGTAAATTTGTATTATAACCCCAAAAGTTACTTTAGCAGCGTTTTAGACCTATGTTATTACTTATTTTTTATTCATTCCTACCTACAGCCCAAACATTCATTAATTGTGTCATTTTCGGACAACCTGTTACATATTTTAAATTAAACAAAAAAATTAATTGATATGACACTAAATGTCTGGCTTGGTTCGATAATTTTGTTCATTAGTGTTTTTTTATGAGAATTATGTGTTTTGTACTTGTTATTAGTGAAAGTAAAAAGTTACTGACAATTCCACAAGAAGAGGTTGAATCTAAAAAGGGCATTTTAGTTTCACAATTATGCAAGTGTACAGAAAACAAGCAATTGTTTATGGAAAGTGAATTGGGTAAGTTTTGTAATTATTGAATTTAATTTATACAAGGTGGTCTATAACTAATTACACAAGGGCCAGGAACGCTGGTTATACAATCCGAGGTTCAAAATCGATACTTACCGAAATACAAGGTATGGAAGTAATACTTTAATTTGGGATTTTTCTTTCCAACTTACTTTCTATACTGATAAGTTCATCTACAATGACAATTTGGTTAAGAAAAGATATTTCGATGTTTCCACTCATACTTAAATCCATTTCGCAAAAAGATCTTTTATACATAATTCAACAAGAACAATGTAATAGACATTTTGATATAAAATATTCAGGATTTCCGCTAACATTTTAGTACAATTCGATGGATTGATTATATCAAATCAAGGACTGGCTCGATGTTTTCTGTTTAAACTGAAATGGATCTTTTAAATATCTAGTTTTGGAAAATCTGTTCTTCGTTTCTATTGAAAATCCATCTTTGGTCTATGTAGTAAAACTTATAAACCACATTGTATAAAATAATTATTAATTTTTCATTACGCTACATATAATATTTACAGATACACAATTTTGTATGGCAGTGGATAGTATCAGTGGTCAATTAATTGGCTGCAGTAAAGAGGTAAATATCCGAGAAGTATCTATGGTTAGACCGTCTGTGAAAATTCCTTTTGGAGTTTTTTGTCAATCACACAAAGAAAGACTGATTAGACATAACTGTTGTCCAATATGTGGTGTATTTTGCTCACAGGTAAAGAAAGATTTTTTTTTTAATTTCCATAACCCTTCTGAACCATTTAAGGGTAACTTTCTTGAATGCAAATCAAAACATTACTTCCACAAAGACTGTATACTTTCCTTAAGTGGTATCAAAGGTTGTCCGCATTGCGGTGATTCTTCGCCTAATGCAGAGATAATAATTAATATGCACAAATCGAAAAATCTTGTGTTTCTTCCTGTTCAAAGATCTCATCAGTGAGTATTGTATTTTTTCCATTGTTCTTGACTTTATTTAATCTCTAGATATAGTATTTGTTATTAAGCTTAACATTGATTTTAATTCCCAAGGTTTGTCCATCTTGTTGTACTTATTTATTAATTATTTATCATTTTGTTGTGCAATTATATTTTTTTAAATTATTTAATNGGCTTGGTTCGATAATTTTGTTCATTAGTGTTTTTTTATGAGAATTATGTGTTTTGTACTTGTTATTAGTGAAAGTAAAAAGTTACTGACAATTCCACAAGAAGAGGTTGAATCTAAAAAGGGCATTTTAGTTTCACAATTATGCAAGTGTACAGAAAACAAGCAATTGTTTATGGAAAGTGAATTGGGTAAGTTTTGTAATTATTGAATTTAATTTATACAAGGTGGTCTATAACTAATTACACAAGGGCCAGGAACGCTGGTTATACAATCCGAGGTTCAAAATCGATACTTACCGAAATACAAGGTATGGAAGTAATACTTTAATTTGGGATTTTTCTTTCCAACTTACTTTCTATACTGATAAGTTCATCTACAATGACAATTTGGTTAAGAAAAGATATTTCGATGTTTCCACTCATACTTAAATCCATTTCGCAAAAAGATCTTTTATACATAATTCAACAAGAACAATGTAATAGACATTTTGATATAAAATATTCAGGATTTCCGCTAACATTTTAGTACAATTCGATGGATTGATTATATCAAATCAAGGACTGGCTCGATGTTTTCTGTTTAAACTGAAATGGATCTTTTAAATATCTAGTTTTGGAAAATCTGTTCTTCGTTTCTATTGAAAATCCATCTTTGGTCTATGTAGTAAAACTTATAAACCACATTGTATAAAATAATTATTAATTTTTCATTACGCTACATATAATATTTACAGATACACAATTTTGTATGGCAGTGGATAGTATCAGTGGTCAATTAATTGGCTGCAGTAAAGAGGTAAATATCCGAGAAGTATCTATGGTTAGACCGTCTGTGAAAATTCCTTTTGGAGTTTTTTGTCAATCACACAAAGAAAGACTGATTAGACATAACTGTTGTCCAATATGTGGTGTATTTTGCTCACAGGTAAAGAAAGATTTTTTTTTTAATTTCCATAACCCTTCTGAACCATTTAAGGGTAACTTTCTTGAATGCAAATCAAAACATTACTTCCACAAAGACTGTATACTTTCCTTAAGTGGTATCAAAGGTTGTCCGCATTGCGGTGATTCTTCGCCTAATGCAGAGATAATAATTAATATGCACAAATCGAAAAATCTTGTGTTTCTTCCTGTTCAAAGATCTCATCAGTGAGTATTGTATTTTTTCCATTGTTCTTGACTTTATTTAATCTCTAGATATAGTATTTGTTATTAAGCTTAACATTGATTTTAATTCCCAAGGTTTGTCCATCTTGTTGTACTTATTTATTAATTATTTATCATTTTGTTGTGCAATTATATTTTTTTAAATTATTTAATTCGTTATTATTTTAGTTTTATAATAAATATTCCTTAAAACAGCTTTTTGCATTGTTTTATTTAAGTATATATTTTTGTACAAATCATTTTCTCATTTGGCGAATGCATACTAGAAGCAAGAATAGTAATGGTAAATTTTTAATAGTCTTAAGAGGTATTAGTATAATGTTTCCAAATAACTTTTCAGTTGTTCGTCCCGGATCACATTCAACGAATCCAAATGTGGTTCAAACAGTAGCAAAGAAATATCTGTACCACCTCTAATTCCTATAAAACATTTGACATCTATAAAAAATATTAGTAATTTAATGGTGGATGAATGCAATCACTTAAATCTTGTGAAAGCAATTGAAAATGATGATTCTCCTAGAGTGGCTGCCATATTAGGTATTTAGCATAACCAATTATGTTCCATGGAACTTCATATTTTACTTGTAGAAATGGGCAATATTGATTTAAAAACAAAACTTCCCGAGTACAACAATGGCTCATTCCTCCATTTTGCAACTTTAAAAGCACATATTAACACTGTATTCGTATTAGTCTGTAAAGGAATAGATCTGGATGCGTTAGATGCAGACCAAAATACAGCATTAACGATTGCTATATTAGAACACAAAAACGATATAGTTCAATATTTGATAAAATCTGGTTCCGATATAAAATTAAAGGTAAAATGAAAGTAAAAATCAATACTTTTTCTAAGTTGGAAAATTTAGGGTTTAGATGGGATGACTTGCCTACATATGGCTGCAAAATCCGGCAATTTGGAAGCATGCAAAATCATTTTAAGATCTAACACTTATCATTGTGATTTTGTAAATATTCAAGATGATGGCGGATGGACTTCTTTGGTTTGGGCTTGCGAACATGGCCATTTAGACGTTGTGAAATTTCTTATTTCACAAGGAGCCAACATTAATTTACGGTTGATAGTCGTATTATGAAATTTTCTTTTTTGAAACAATGGTTTATTTTAAAGGGATGTCGAGTATAATGTGGCGCTTCATTGGGCAGCTTTCAAAGGTAGTAGCGACATTATTGAATTGTTGTTAAACTTGAACAGTGATATAAATGTTTTAAACGTACATGGAGATAGTCCTTTGTAAGTAGATTTTCGATATTTGATTCAATAATTATAAATAGTGTTTGTAGACATATTAGTGCACGCGAGGATCACTACAATTGTGTTATTATCCTATTATCTCGCCAGGCTGACATAAGTATTATAAATAAAAATAATGAAACTCCATTGGATTGTGTACCACAAAATGGCCTATGTTATACTCCGTTAGCCTTAAACCATAGACTTCGTGGAAAGTCCCAAAAAGATAAATGTTTGTTAAATAAGTAAATATATTTAATAAGTTTAAATACTAAAATTAACAAAAATCAATTGCAGTGATATTACACGAGGTAGAGAAAACAATCCAATTCAATGTTACAATGTAATAGATTCCGATCAAGAACCTCGCGATTATATATATGTTAGGAAAAGTTGTTTGACTACAGATAAAGTAGAAATTAATACAAAAGTTACTGTTTTGCAATCTTGCACTTGTACGGATCGTTGCAAATCATTGGAGTGTTCCTGCACGAAACTATCTTTGAAAAATTGGTATGACGATGAAGGGAAACTACTTTCGGATTTTAATTTTGACGGTAAGCATTTATTTCAATAATTTAAAATCTACTTTACTTAATAAAACGGGAAAGTTTTGCTTTAGGATCTTGAATATATGATATTCAAAAATTCTATAAATAAATTTTTGTAAGAGTTCTGTAGCGAAAATATGTAATTTAATTTTTTAGAAAATACCATTTAAAGGGAGATATCTCGGAAGCTGCACTGAGATCTAGCATATTGGAAGGATATATATGTAAAAACATATTTTCCAATATTTCCCTATTTGTTAAATGTACCAGTATTCATTTTCACATTTTTTTCAGTTTAATTTCACAATCCACCTTAATTTTGTACAGAAGAGATTTTCTACTATAGACTCATTTGTCATCCCATTAGTTTTATATCTTGAAACTTGTTTTAAGATCAGTCCTTGATTGTGATACAAATAAATGTACAAAAATGTAACAGTATATGTATACAATTAGTAAAAATGAAACTCGTATATCCTAACAAATTTGAAATTTTAAGGTATTTATTAGAATCGTTTCCTCTAAACCATATCTCTTTTAAATTGATATATCAACAAATATTTAGACGTTAAAAAATTATAAGAAAATTGTTGTAAAAAAATGTTATATTTATGATATGTAGGCAAAAATGAAACTCGTAAAACAAACGGATTTTCAGTATAATTTGGTATTTCTTTGATTTTGTACCAACTTTTCGAGCCGGTTGAAGGAGTTTCATTTTTGAATTTGGGTTGATTAGATTTTATTTGATGTTACTATTAATACTTGCGATAATAAATTGATTGTAAAATAATTTTTTCAGTATTTATATTTGAATTATATTTATAATTTTCTTAAGAAATTTCAGGGAAATAATTAAGTGTACGAGTTTCACTTTTATTAACTGTATACAGGGTGTCTACTGGAAGAATTATTCTTCTCTCACGCCTTTAATATTACGATTTTTCAAAATCCGTTTGAACATTAGAATAAGAATCTAAAGGAGTGTTTTGTAAAATTATTTTTGCGTATACAGGGTCTACCAAAAAAAGTTACAGCAACAAGTTCCCTTTTTTTAAATGGAATACCCCATTTTTAGATTCCTCGTCAAATTTTAAGTAAAGTTTGTATAAGATGTCTTATCTCTAAAATTAGCTGTTTTCGAGTTATTTCGAAAAATTTGAAAATTTTGACAGCTGCAGGCTCCCACGAAAATCGACTCCATATCCTAACTACTGCGAATTTCGGAATCGGACTTCTGGGGCTCCAAGAGGACTTAATAAGCTAATAGTCGCAAATCTTATGTAACGTTCGGTGACATCCAATGCGTTAGCAAAAACATTGAGACATTTCTGCGACCATTGAAACATTTAGATTGAATTTAAGCTAACTTAACCTCAAAAAGGGGCCAATTTTTGTGAATTTGGAAACGGCTGGGTTTAGGGATAAGGACAAAAGTTGTAGATTTTTAGATTGTAAATACAATGCCATTAAAAAAATTGGGGCATTTGAAATAAGCAAGTTATTGACGTTTGCAATCATTCAATTTCGGAAGCATATTTCGGGGGTTGCGGAAGACTTTTTTTGATATTCAATTATGTCAAAACGTAGCTTATTAAGTCCTCTTGGAGCCCCAGAAGTCCGATTCCGAAATTCGCAGTAGTTAGGATATGGAGTCGATTTCCGTGGGAGCCTGCAGCTGTCAAAATTTTCAAATTTTTCGAAATAACTCGAAAACAGCTAATTTTAGAGATAAGACATCTTATACAAACTTTACCTAAAATTTGACGAGGAATCTAAAAATGGGGTATTCCATTTAAAAAAAGGGAACTTGTTGCTGTAACTTTTTTTTGGTAGACCCTGTATACGCAAAAATAATTTTACAAAACACTCCTTTAGATTCTTATTCTAATGTTCAAACGGATTTTGAAAAATCGTAATATTAAAGGCGTGAGAGAAGAATAATTCTTCCAGTAGACACCCTGTATATTTAAAAATATAAATCCTGGCAGTATGTTCTGTAGAATATTTTCTTTTGAGATTATTTCCTCTGTATTAATGCCATAATCTTGGTCTGATGCATAGTAATGTGTTGCCGTAGTGTTTACTTAAATTCACGCTGAGTCTTATCCCACTAGTACACCCCAGAACCCACTTCGTTTATTGTAAAATGGTTGGTATCTAGATTGAGCCATGAATTTTTATTAGAAATGTTCTACATCACAGCCTTCTTACTGTGTTCTCCTTCTAAAAACTAGAATAAATTGGCGAATATGAATGTTTCCAAAGTTTGAGGTGGTCTTTTTATTTTTACCTCATTCCGATTAAGCTATATGATACTTTCTCTGGAACCCCTTTTGTAAAGCTGTTAGAAAAACCTGTTTTATAAAAAGTCCTCCTTTGTATGAAAAGCTCAGATGTCATAAGCCCAAATTGTATTCTGGCATGTCTTAGTCCGTCGCATTTTTGTTCCTAACGTCTGATAGCGGATCCAGGGGGGGGGGTCACAGAGGCGCGTGCCCCCCCCTATCATAATTTTCCGCACATATTTGCTTCGCAAATTCCTCTATCTCTATAATATAAAAGTCACACAAAAATGTTTTGTTTTGATCCGTTTTTTTTCTATTTTTCTACTTTTAATAAATAATAAAAAACAAATTGTTCAAATGGATCCCTGATTTCCGGACAAAGGGAATAAAAACGTGATTTTGTGCCTTCCCCCTCGATTTTTTCTGAATCCGTCACTACTAACGCCCATAGGAGTCTATTCTGTAAGAAACATGTTAATATTAACAAGCCGCTAAAAAGTTAGCCCTCATTAAATCGTAAATAACATGAGCGATACAGAATATCACTATGATTTACCGGGGCCTAGCTTTTTAGCGACTTGTTAATATTAACATGTTTTTTACAAAATAGACTCTATAGTTAGTTAATCTCAAGAAAGCCCATTGGATCAAATCCTCTTGATAAAGTGGAAATCTCAAGATGGTTTCCATTCCAATATTCGTCGTTGTACTTGACACTCTAGCACAATCCAAGCAGGCGAATCTCTGAAGGCCAGTTAGTATATTCTTGTGAAAAATGTTTTTTCTTTTTTGATGGCTGTGCACCACACGGCGTTTTAATAAATAACTACCGTACAGGGGTCAATTTCGCCGATTTTTCGATGAAAAGTCGAAATTTGTACCAAAATGTTATAAAATTCATATACAACTCTACTCTACTTTTATAATACCTAAATCTGATGTATGCAATTTTTCACATTGAAACGAGTTATTGTTAGGTCCGAAATTTTTTTTTCTTTTTAAATTACTCTGACTATTTTGATTGAAAACTAATGGTTGTCAATCGTTGAAGGGTTATTTCCATGTTTTTGCAAATAAAAAGTAAGATAAGTGAGAAAAGTTATTCTGACTCTCCAAAGTGTGCATGCATTATGAGCATTAAATGTGTTTTTCTCGGAAACGGTTGTTCCTAGCAACTTCAATAAGTTATATCTTTTTAAGCAGAAAAGATAAGAAAATCGATTTTTTTAGTCCAAAATGGCGTACAGGGTAGACCAAAAAAGTTTAACCGTTTAAAGGGATCGAAATCATTGCCGGCGCCGCCTTCTAGGAGATACAATAAAATCGTTTACAAATTTGAATTCCCCAACCCAAAAAACCCCCATATACCAAATTTCGTGAAATTAGCTCGACCTAGTCAAAAGTAATTACAGAAAATGTATTTTATTTTTTCAACTTTGACACCCTGTAGCTCCGTTATTATCAATTTTTGGACTAATGTAAATTTGGTTAAATCGACTTATTTTGAGCCATACTACATGTGATAAAGCGTTGACCTCATCATTCTGGGACACCCTGTATAAGCGTAAAAAAGTTAAATGGGTTCTTTTTTAAGTTTAAGTTTCTAAATCATTATCGCATTCAACGATTACCCCTACCTATTTTATTCGATTGTGTAAGTCAGTTTAATCCCGAGTTAAAGATTGAGCTTCTTCATTCCCGTGTTCATTTGGTTTGTGAACATTCTCTTTTGGTCCTTTTCGTACAACATATATGTCTTATGATTAATAAAGTCAATTGGTTTAGAGTTCTCTCAATGAATCAGTTATTGTTGAAAGAGTTTAAGCGACATTTTATCGGTCTCAAAAACAACGTTTATAACTTTTATATCCTGAAATTTCTAGATTTATTTTATATAGTATCGACGCTTATATCCTTTCAACATCAAATTATTATAATACATAAAAATTGCCAAATTTTTCTACTCATAACAGAAATTAACTTTCATTTTTAATAATTTTATATACAAATTTTGTATTAAAATAATGAACTTTTTAGATCCGCCTTTGATTTTTGAATGTAACGATCTCTGCATGTGCAACTCCATCCTATGCTCAAACAGATTAGTGCAAAAGCCGTTGCTCCAAAGATTTGAACTTTTCAAAACTGCTACGAAAGGGTGGGGCATAAAAGCCCTTAATTTCATAGCTAAAGGCAGTTACGTATGCGAATATGTGGGCGAGATTTTAACAGATCTTGAAGCGGAACATCGAGACGACGATAGTTACTTATTCGATTTAGACAATCGAGTGAGATCACTATTAATATATGATCTTTTTAATCATAATCGTTCAAATTTTAGGAAATGGACTCGTATTGTATTGACGCGAAATTCTATGGGAATTTTGCTAGATTTATTAATCATTCTTGTGCTCCAAATTTGCATCCCGTAAAAGTGTTTATTGAACATCAGGATTTGAGATTTCCAAGAATCGCTTTTTTCTCTAAAAGGGACATTGAAGCCAATGAGGAGTTGAGGTAAGTAATGGATTTGTTTAAAATTGAGTAAATGGTAAAGAGCTTATTATTTCGTAGTTTCGACTATGGGGACAAATTTTGGCTTGTCAAATATAAATCTTTTACATGTGATTGTGGAGCTGTGTATTGTAAATATTCAAAAAATACTATTGGAAAAACGTTAGCCAAATATCAAGTTGATATGTAATTATTACTTAAGTGTCTGTTGTAATTTTGTTCTTATTTTAATTTGTGTATTTACTGTTTTCAGTATTGTAAGAAAAGTATGTTGAGCATATTTGATTGTTTATTTATAGTAAAGGGTTCAAAATTAGTATTTTTAAATAAACTGCAAATAATTTTAACATGAGATGACCCCAAAGCGACTTTTCTATCTCGTTCCATATTTCTTCTTTTCTAGTATCAAATTTACTTTCCTTTATAATACTGATTCATAGACTTAATCCTTAACTAGCCCGGTGTTAAGAAAATACAAGAATACAAGAGTGGTATATACATGCGGTAGCCTCTGATTGTGAGACTAGTTAAGGGTTATATGGGATATATGAAATGATTGAATGATGAAACATTTTTTAATAAAGAATTGTATATTACATATCGAGGGATATGTAATTAATCTTTTTGGTAGTTTAAGCTAGACCAAAATTAATGGCCGCACTGCCTAAAGTAGCCAAAAAGATTTAGTTACATTCTGAATTAAGTATTTAACTATCAGATTAATTGGATGTCAGCCAATTTCAAAAAGCGGCTTGCCGGGATCTTATAGCTAAATGAAATAAGATGTAAAATTAATAAAGCCTCTAGCTTTATTATTATATACATAGTTATTATCAAATTAAATATATTTGAAACATATGAATGAATAATCCAAATATAAAATACATAAAGACAAAAATGTTTCAGTACTACAACAGAACAATATAAGAAGATAGAATATAAGATCTGTCATATATAAATACAATAATATAACTGGCATCTTATATTCAACTATTTAATGTTTTTATATTCCCACACCGAAATCTGGATGGAGACCTCTTAAACTACTTGCAATAATTAGGGCTGGTCGAATACTAGGTTTTCCATTGGAGACAACTAAGAAGAGGAGGCCTGGATTTGAAATCTGCTGCACAACCTATATGAAAGCTGGCTGGAAGTTTGAGAATCATACTAATCAAGACACTGGAAATAGTATTTGAAATATCGACTCTGGACCACTGCAGTCGCAGCGTTGTAGAAATGGCACCATACGAACTTCTTTCCTTTAATAAATTATTAGAAAAGCGCTAGATACCTAAAACAACAATCGTTGCAGAACGACAATTAGTTGCAGATAAGTAAAGTCAAGCTCTAACAACTAATTATTTGAATACCTTTAATATCTTTAAATTTCACAATTATACAGTTTATTTTATTTTTATAAACATTTGTAACTTATAAACTTATTCACTCCATTATAAAAGTATATTGCAATTAAAAAACAAAATTTCTTGTTTTTTATTATCAAAATTTATAAAAGCTGCAAACTTTTATGGCAACGAATTACGATTATTTTGATGGTAGATATTTGAATTAGTCACTTCAATGTGTTCTGGAAACAAATCGCATTGGATTTGTTTATTTGTTTACAATCTAGCAAAGCAGAAGCTGGTAATTATTGATAATAAAAAGCGTTAAATTTGTTTTATTTTCATTCTAAATATGGGTTATAGTCGTTGAGTGTGGATTTATCTAATAGTTATTGCTCAAAGATTGAGAGGAAATTTTGTTTGTAAACTTGCTCTTGTATCAACTATTCCGACATATACAGTTCAGTATGTTTTACAAACATTCAAAAGCGTCAGAAGTGCAAACATTCGCCAAAACCTAATGGAAGATCCAATATTGTAAACCAGAGACACCAAAGATGTGTTGTCAAAATTTGTAAAAAAAAGGAAGGAGCACTCTAAGATACTTAATGACTCTCTGGAAGAGTGAGACTGATTTCAGTGTTTCGAGATAATTTTGTAGATACATATACCAAAGAAACATCATTCGACTGCGAAAATCTTAGTTACTAGTATTATGTAATATTAAGTTACTTAAAAGTCAAATGATTGTTTTTATGTTTAATTGGCCCTGTTAAATACGCTAATTGAATATAATAATTTGCCAAAAACCTTTTGTTTTAGTATGAGATTTGCCGTATTTCTGAAAAAATTCCAAATAATTAGTTGTCAACCTAATAAATAGGATTAAACAACTTTCAGTGAGTAAAGACCGGCTAAGTATGATCATTGATCTGTTTTAAAGGTTTGTCACTCTTAGGCACACTTATTCAGGTTCGGACTTGCAACAATAAAACTTAGTTAATTTTATAAAGAATGGATGTAAAATGGAACTAATAGTATGCATTGAGTTACAAATTAGTAATTCAAACTATTAACTATAGATTATGCAAAAATAATTAAACTGTTCTTATGCCACTTTCTATTTTGATGCCTTTTATTCAATATTCAAGGTACTGAAGTTATTAATAAAAATAATTTAGGTTTTACTAACTTCATCACCCTGTATACTGAGTATAAAGCGCCAGAATAAGAAATAGCATAAGGAAAGTCTAATTATTTTCGCACAAACTGCCTATGGTTAACGCCTTGACCTACTAACGTGTAATACTTGCTTTTAAGAAATAAATTCATGAAACATTGAAAATTATCACAAAAATGAAAACAATTACATTCGTTCAACTAATTATCTTCCTCAACCTCACTTTTTCTTTCTTTTTTTGAGATGCTATAACAGTCACACTTGAAAAATGTATAAGGACACGTAATTTTTTTTATCCGTAAGTAAATTCTTTTCCTTTTTTTAAATCTATGCTTTTTCCTATACAAAAGATAGGTATGCCCCATTAGTTGCGCTAGGAGTAACTGTTTACAGGATACATATGAAGAGTACACGGAATAAACAGGCTTAGTCAAAATATTAAAATTTTGGGAAAATCATTTCAAAAATTGACAACTTCATAACTTTATCTATAATAAAAAAAGAAAATTCACCATTTTCCGCTTAGATGACTGATTGATTTTCTTTTCACAACCAGCATTAGAGAGAACATTTTTTTTTCTCTGAGATGGTGTCAATAACTAAATTTTGGTAAAAATTGGCTTATTGTTTGCTCATTTATTCCGTGTACCCTTCATATTAACATTTAAAACGTTTATTTTATTGAACAAGTTTCTCCTGATTAATGCCTGATTACTCGACTTTATGTAATTTACGTACTTAATTTATTTCTGAAAACATTTCATCATCTCTTTAATTTTTGATGATTGGGATCTGCACACAGCTTAGTTAAACAAAGGTATTTTGGTACTTGCGCCATAGCCAAATATTGTGGAACCGAATTTACGCAGTTCACAAACTTCAAAATTTAAAAAGATGAGGAAAAACGATAATAAAATTAAATTAAGTTTGGAAATTACATGTACTTATTTAGTTTTAGCTTATTAACCCAAAACAATATAAATACATATTTCGTAAAAGGTAACTAAAGTCTTTAAATGAATTCGAAGTACTGCAAGTAGCCATCTATAAGTAATATTCTAATTATCATTTTAGTTGCATATCTTACATAAAAAAACCTAGTGTGCCAATTTTCATTGGATTATATCGATTTTTACAAAGTTATTAAAAAAAAACGAATAATAATTATTATATAATATACAATTATAATATAATAATATATCTATTATAATAGATTGTATATTCTAAAATATCATTTAAATAAGACATGTTCTATCTAATGTCATCATTTTATCTGTAATATCTTTTGTTCACAGTGTCCCATTATGAATGAATAACGCGTCACGTTTAATAAAATTAATTTTCGGAAATCGATTTCCTGAGCCTGAGCGTGCACTACGCCTAACTTTCCAATACTCATTTCTCATTTTTCCTTAAAATTCGAAATATAAAAACCATATGATTACTAAAGTTTATATAATATTATACCCACACTTTTTAATTTCATGTACAAATTGGAGGAGAATATTTCTTAACATTTACAGTGTATCCCAAATTAGTGTAGAGTATATTGCTAATATGTGAATAGGAAAAATAGAAAAATAGTTAAACGAGAAACGTTTTAGAGAATTTCAAGTGATTTATTCAAATTCGTTGCACCTCTTTCAATTTTAGAAACATTTAGAAAAGCTATAAAGTTACCAGATTTGTCCAAATTCATCAGGAAGCGTTCTGAATTACTATAATTATGTCTTCACGAAACATAGTCAAATATCTGACAAAATTTGAATTTTCATTAAAAATTATTGGATCTAATAATTGATTTTTTAAACAATATTTTAATGATAGATAAATTCCATTTAGTTAGGAGTTACTTTGAAAAAGGTAGTTTCACCATACATGAAATTCAATTTTATGTGTAATTGTCTTTCTGATGTGAAGTTCGGATTTTCAACATTTCAGTAATATACATTATTGTAAAATTTTACAATTTGTGAGTCGAATTTTATCCATCCAAATTATTTAAATTGGCTATTGGCTAATAAAACATTTCGAAAAGATTGTTCTCCACAAACAGACTTTTTGAACGAATGTCGGCTTGTACGGCTGATATTTATTCTTTTTTAATACGTTCTTTGCCACCACGGTCCATAGAACCCAGAAATGGACTTCCGATTCGGCCAACTCGATCTTACAGACCGTGTTAATATTTGTCCTACGGGCCAACGAGGTCTATAAGATCTCGTAACATTTTTGTGTTTTCAGGGCCATTGGTCTGTCGTTTTATGAATTTAATTGTAGTAATAGATCGAGTTAGCTTGTGGTTCAAGTTTCCATTATGCAGTTCATACTTAAAATTTTTTTTTTACTTTGTAGGTATAATACTATTTTATTTACCTTATTCTCTGCTGAACCTTAACATACGGTGTGTTCATTTGAAAATTCCCGACCCCTACTATTTCAAAAAGGGTTAGGTTTTTAAAAAATCGCCAAAATACGTCAAACATGATATTGAAGGGGACAACTTTTCGTATAAAAAGTAACTTCCTACTTTTCACCCCCTGCCCCTGGGGACTACAACCCTAAAAATCTTAAATGGAAAGGGGTGTTGAGTTCATTTTAAAGGTATTTCAAAACTGCATTTAGAGGTGTAATTAGATTTTAAATTTATCGATTCGTTTTTGAGAAAAAGAGTCAAGAATTAACAAATTAAATATTTTTTTTTGCAAAAACTATTAGGATTTCGATACATGTTGTAAGGAAGTTTTCTCTTGGAAATGCCGTCCTTAATCGTTGGTTAAATTTATGTAATGGTTTATTGAACACCCTGTACATACATACAGGGTGTTAGGGAAATAACTTTCGTACTTGTAACCAATGATTAAGGACGTTATTTCCAAGAGAAAACTTCCTTACAACATGTATCGAAAACCTAATAGTTTTTGCAAAAAAAAATATTTAATTTGTTAAGTCTTGACTTTTTGAGGCTTTTTTTCTCAAAAACGAATCGATAAATTTAAAATCTATTTATACCCCTAAATGCAGTTTTGAAATACCTTTAAAATGAGGTTTAACTCAATACCCCTTTCCATTTAAGATTTTTAGTGTTGTAATCCCCAGGGACAGGGGGTGAAAAGTAGGAAGTTACTTTTTTTACGAAAAGTTGTCCCCTTCAATATCATGTTTGACGTATTTTGGCGATTTTTTAAAAACCTAACCCTTTTTGAAATAGTAGGGGTCGGGAATTTTCAAATGAACACAC
>JABRWK010000173.1:43305-53988 GCA_013372445.1 Hypothenemus hampei | reverse complement strand
TAGTTTTCACTAGTAAAAACTAGTTTTAACTAAGAACTTTAGTAAAATCCCGAAAAAATGTGTGTTTTTAAAATAATTCGGGTTTTAACTGGAGATTTCAGTTAAAACTAGTTCTAACTTTAGAAACGTTTGGTAAAACTAGTTTTCACCAAAGTAATCTGTTAAAACTCGAAAAATATTGTTTTCCTTGTATTTGGATAATACCTTGACAATAAAAATATGAATAATTCCTTTCATAATGTATTTGAAAATGTATTAAACAATAATAGGTACATTCTAATAAATAATAAACACATAAAAAACGGTTAAAAAATAGGAGAACTAGAGTAATATTCAGAGTACGGAAAATGGAGTAACATTCCGAACATTGGGTTTAACCATTTTTATTTGCTAATGTTTGAAATAATGTTTGTAAACCAAGAAAACAATATTTTTCGAGTTTTAACAGATTACTTTGGTGAAAACTAGTTTTACCAAACGTTTCTAAAGTTAGAACTAGTTTTAACTGAAATCTCCAGTTAAAACCCGAATTATTTTAAAAACACACATTTTTTCGGGATTTTACTAAAGTTCTTAGTTAAAACTAGTTTTTACTAGTGGAAACTAGTATTTGCAAAGTAATTTAGATATTTCTAGTTTTCACTAGTTAGAACTAGTTTTAACTGATTTCGGGTTTTCACTGTAACAAATACAACTATATATCCACCAGCATAGCATAATGTAAATAATTTTATATCATGGCTGTGGCACTTATTTTTTATACAGTGTGTTCCCGGATAGGTGAAACGACTCTTGTAAAAGGTAAAAAGAGATTCAGCCCTGCTTGGTTAAAGACTAATTTCCACCATAATTTCAGTTTTCAAAAATCAAGTATGCCTTGCATATTTTCAAAAAAACCTATTTTTCTCTAAAGTAAACTGCCTTTTATTTGTCAAATAGGACATAAAAGTATTAAAAAAAAGTGTTTAGAATCAACATCTAGATACATACACGGTGTTTCATATGTATGGAAACAGTCTATTATTTCCTAAAATACAACACTTATCAAAAAAATGTTAAGATAAAAGTTGTAGGGGATAAAAAAATCTATTGAACCATGGAAAAATTAAATACACAGGGTTGGTCATAAGTCCAGGGCGAACTAATTTTGCACTTTTTTAACCCTTAAAGCGCACACTTCCAATTAATATCATAAAGCGCACATGGGGTTAAAAAAACCCCAACGTCTAAAAAATTTATAAAATTTATAAATTTATAAAAATTTATAAATGTAGGTTAATACTTGTATTTGAAGTTAATTTATGTTTTAAAGTCATATTCCATAAACAATGTTAATAAAAAAATTTGTGAACAATAACAAATGGAAAATATAACTTAAACGTAAATTTTATGTGGGGTATTTTAAACCCCTAGTGCGCTTTAAGGGTTAAATGGAATACCCTATATATTTTTCCATTGTTCATTTTTATACACGGCTATTTTTTTTAATTTTCGACCACTTCGTATAAAAATCTGACAATCCAGTCCTTGCTTTGGTGGTTTGAGAAAAAGTAGAACTTTTTATAAAGAATGACTTTTTTTCGAATAATCAAAGATAAAAAAGTTTTCCCTCTTATCAACTCCATTCGTGGACACGCTGTATTTTGAAAACGGTTAATGTTAGGAGAAAGTGTTTCGTATAAAATTTGCTCAGAATTCCATAAAGAATCGAAATATTGAAAAGTATACAGGGTATTCCATTTAAAAAAGTGTAAGTTTAGTTCACCACCGACTTATGACAAACCCTGTATATTTAATTTTTCCATGGTTCAATAGATTTTTTTATCCCCTACAAGTTTTACCTCAACATTTTTTTGATAAGTGTTGTATTTTAGGAAATAATCGACTGTTTCCATACCTATGAAACACCGTGTACAGGGTGTCCCGAAAATGAATGTCAAAAATAGTACCACGACATTCTTTGGGTCAAAACATTAAGATTTCGCTAAAAATTTATTTGGAAAAAGTGTCTCGTTTCGGCGCTAGTAATGGTCAAAGTTCTTAAAAAAAAAATTGATATTTGTTATATCTCGAGAATGCTTCAATGGATTTCAATCAAATTGCAAAACCCTCGGCCAAGTATAATTTTTCATTTTTTTTCTCAGTTTTTCTAAGGTGGTATCTTATGTGTATCAAATACGACATAAAAGTTTAAAAAAAAAAGTTGTTTAAAATTAACACCTGGGCCCTCACACCAAATTTCAAAATCCTCGACCAACTATGATTTTTCAAATTTAAACTTGAAAAAAATTTAAAAAAATTGAAGAAACGTAATTGGCCGAAGATTTTGAAATTTGATATATGGACCTAGATGTTGATTCTAAACAACTTTTCTTAATAATTTTATGTCGTATTTGACATATAAACCCCAATGATTAAAAATCTTTTTCAATGAAATTGGGTTGAAGCCCCACTGTATACAATTATCGAAAATTTTTTAGAATCTTGTTAAATGCGAGTTTTATTTTGTGTAATCGATCTCCATTACTGTTTTGTTGTTGGAAAGATGAAGCATACGAAGCAAAAATTCAAAACGATTACAGGACATACATTGTACAAGAAATGTGTGGCTGAATATCTCTTGTTTACTCTAGTAACTTGATTTATTTGGCAATTTTACAATTCTCAGAAATGAAATCAGTCCAAACAATTGTTTTATTTCCGATATGTTTGTGGGAATCCATTGATGTAGTCTTGAACGACTTGATGTATCTTTTCAATTATGTAAATAATGGTTGTTTGTGTTGCATAAAGATTTTTCGTCTATTACATATTGAAAAAAATCGTTATTGACCAGTGAAAAGTAATATTTCAAGTGATCTGATCCTTTCAATATGGCAACTAGTTCAGAACTAACGCTTTGCCCTTTGAATTGTGGCTCGTTTCCTTTAGACAGTCTCCATACACCTATAATTTCATTTTCAGAATTCGATCTGAACAATACCGTAAGGTCATCATCATCAATGTCACCATCCTCTTGTGTTTCTCTCTCTATTTGTTGGAGAAAAATGTTCTGCTTCAGTGTTTAATTCAGAGCTAGATTTATATTGAAAATTTGAATCTGTTATTGAATTATTTAAAAAAGACTTGAAATACATACGCAAACTTAAAATTAGAATACTACATCTAAATCATATCAAAATTCTTCATCTGACAGTTCAAAATTTGCTACAATATATTCCAGCCCTGTTTTAGAGGCTTCCCTGATATCGTGGCATTATAGAAAGAGACCAACAACTAAATATTCGCGAGAACATGTAAAAACTTATTTAATTGTTATCAATAAATATCATAAATATCGTAAGTTAACGTTTGCTATAAATTTGTTGTAACTTGTTTGAACCGATGCTCTCACAATGCATTGGACTGAGTACTCGCATTGAAGTGGCCTGTACGGAAGATATAGTTGGCACAGGCCAACGCGGTCTGTTCGATCGAAACACAAATTATATACATACATATTTATAAATTCTACAGTGAATTTTTTTTTAATTTTTCTATTTTTAAAATCAATTTCATAAAAACATATTATTTGTCGCTAGTGGTCTCTGGGACAAAATATTAAGCGGCCAGTTAGGCAAAATGACAATATTCTCTTCGGCAGCGAATCTGTTAAAATTTTGTAAACGGGGGGTAAATAAAATTTAGGAACTTTAGTTTGTAGATCAACTGCTCTGATGTTTTTTGATCATTTGTAATATTTTTCGAAATAGTTTCATTGTAATTGTTTACTTTTGTTGTATTTGTTTGTCCTTGATTAAAATAAAAGCTCTAATGTTTAATGAATACATCGTTAATTCCCTGAAGCGCTTGGAATTAGGCTGGCGTCTTCCGCGATATTTTATTTTTCATTTGCTATATCAAAATTTTCTTCATTTCAATAATTTAGTATCATTTTAACATACATTTTTTTTAATAATCTTTAAAAAAAATGTTGTATCCTTGAAAACAATTGCTTAATACAAAGAGATGGAATCTACGGCTTACTACAAACAAATTAAACGCTCTTCATTTTTTTTTAAATTGAAAAAATATTTGTCATATTGTTATCCATGGTTGGAAAATATTTTTTTGAACTCTATTCAAAAATTGAAAAATCCAATGTAGTGTCCATAAAAAAATCAAACTTCTCATTAAAATTTCAAAAATGAATAAAGTTTGAATTTTTTTTCACACTATTAAATTCCCCCTTTAAAGTCTCACAGCCGGTTTCTGAACACGCAGATATCCATTAGATAAAGTTTTCAAATCAATAAACAACTCATAAACTATAAATTCGGAGTTTGAACTTTTTGTGTAAGTTATCCAAAAAACATCTGGAGAATTTGAGCAGTTGGTGTCGAAAATTATCAGTTGAATAATGTCAAATATTCGGAAACTGGCCTTGTTACATTTTGAAAACTGTTAAAATGGAAATTTAGAAGTTGTAAAGATAAATTAAAAATGCAATTTTTTAGTTTTTGAACATTTTTTCTAAAACTGAAAAAGCTACAATAAAATTTGAAAGGAAGGTCAAATTTACAATTTTCTGAAACTTTCGCCATTTAGCATTTTTTCTATCTTTTCTACTAACTGAGATTGCAATACCGTCTAGATCCATTTGGGATACATTGAATAATTGCAAAAAAATTAAATTCTTAAATATGTATCTTAAGTTGTCCCTACAAGTCAGTCATAAAATACGTATCATGTAATAGCAAGGTTTGACCTATTATTTCTTGCATTGCTTTTAAATATAATTTTTTTGTATAAAATATATTTTTAAAATTTTAATACTCCTCTAATAGTATAGCCAGACACGAAAACATTCGGACAGTGTTTTAATTTCTAACATCTTACTTTGTATTTTTGAACGATTTTACTTATAAACTCCTCAACAAAATTAGCGCAGCACTTGAAAATTCATTAAACTTTGATGCTGAATATTTTCTCAACCACTGGTCGGATTTGAATGTTTTTTTTCGATTGGAGTTCTGTTATTGGTAAATTTTCTGTAGCGAAGAGATATCCAAAAAACAAAACCACCATATTGTAGCGTATAAATAGTGTCATGTTTTTTCATCAAACTTTAACGTTTTCTGTGGGCAATACCAGATGTCTCAAGCATATAAAAATTACACAGTGATGTAGCTTCGTGTCTCCTGAGTATTTCGTTTTAATGGTGCATTTATCTTGGAACCTTTTAGAGATATTTAATTCTTCAAGACAACTTGCATTTTTCCATATGAAGTTTATTAAACTGCCGGACAAAATTAGCGCAAAATTATTATTGTTTGTATTCATTGGACATATGGTAACCTGTGTAATTATGTAATAATGTAATCCACCGTATAGTTTTCATATGTCTCAGCTACCTGGTATTGCTCATAGATGTTAAAATTTGATGAAAAAACATGACACTATTTATACGCCCTGTACAATATGGTGATTTTGTTTTTTAGACTTCTCTTCGCTATAGAAAATTCACCAACAACAGAACTACAATTGAAAAAAAAAACATTCAAGTCCTACCAATGATTGGGAAGATATTCACTATTAAGTTTAATGAATTCTGAAGTGCCGCGCTAATTTCGTCCTGGAGTTTAATAGGGAGAAAAAATTGATTATACAGGGTGTTCCGAAATGATGTAGAAATATTTTAGAGTGTGATTCAACACGGAAAAATAATGGCATTTTCCTATATAAACTATGTTCCAAAATGCTCCATTACAAAACTACAGGGTATCAAAGTTGAAAAAATAAATCTCATTTTTTTTAATAACGTTCCGCTATTTCGAGCTAATTTCACGAAATTTCGCATTTGGTGGTGTTTTGTGATTTGAAATTCAAATTTATCAACCGTTTCGGCATATCTTTTAGAGGGCGCCACAAGCGATGGTTAGGACCCCTATAAACTGCCACAACTTTTTCTTTATATTGTTTATTTTTTTATGTATATGACAAATATTAATTTGGCAGGTATACAATATGCTTATGGAAAACAGCTCGGAACGGACATGTTACCGTACAACTCCAAACTTGAATATATCAGCGCAAAGAAATAGTGCAATTAAGATTAATAATGCATTTTGAAGGCGAAGAATAGCACTATTGAATGTAATAACCAAAAATTGCTAAGTAAACGTTGTTACTCAGACATAAGCCCTTGAAATCGGTTAAAAAAGCCAATCTTTGACTCTTAGACTTAAATATTTCAAAATTGTGACGTGATAGAGCAGTTCTGCGAGCGGATTTGAGTTTAGGGGCACAAATTCTATAAGAAATGTCTATTCTCATTTGAAAGGGAAAAAAAATATTTTTTTGTAAGTTTTAGTACCTTGTGGAATATCTCGTTTGCCTAATAACATGTTGTAAGTAGTCAGGCATGTTATGATTTTTTCAAATAATCTGTAGTTATTTAACGTCACTCCTCTTCCAAACGTTTTTTAACATTTCCTTAGAGTTTATGAGAGTTTTGCGAATTTTCCGATTTAATTTGTCCCATAAATTCTCTGTGAGGTTTAGATCTGATGACTGCGTTGGTGGTTTTAATACATTTTTGTACGTATATAACAGATATTCTTACACAATTCGTGCCTTGTATTTTAGGTCATTGTCCTGATAAAACTTTATGCAATTGTCACACCCCAATTTAACGGCACTTTGTTTTAAATTATTTTGTAATAATTGTAGATACTTATGTATGTAGTTAAAACGTGAATGTGAAAGAAAGACTATTTATTTTCCTTTTGAAATGAATCAATCACAAAAAGAAACAGATAATCGCGAGCAATATCAAACATCATCAAAAATTAATGACAATCGATAATTGACATCAACAACAACGATATAAATAAATTGTTATTATCGTTATTTTATCTTTTGGGCAAATCCAAAGGTATGGGAATTAGAAATAGGTGATTGAATATAGGTGTGATCTATCACCATTCCCACATGTATATAAAAAATATCGTCAATAAAAACTAATTCACCTACTTCACGTGCCGAAATACAGCCCCATATCGTGACGGATCCACAGCCATGCTTTACGGTAGGCTTTAAATTTTTAGGATTCAATTCTTCCTTTTTTTTCGCCAAATCCTAATTCTTCCATTACTTCCATGAATGTTAAATTTCGACTTATCAGCGAATATAACATTACTATACAAATCACTGTCTTTTGCAACATAATTATTTACAAATTCGAATCTCTTCTTTCTGTTAGTTTCATTTATGAGTTATTCCACATCAAATAGGCAGCAAAATACCTCAATGATTTTGATTTTCTTGAAACTTTGTATAGGCCTTCTAGTATCCATAAAATGAGATACGTATGTTTTATTTTTTTTAAAACTTTTTTTAATAAGTTAATCATGCTCGAAAATTATGAAAATTCTGAAAAAACGCTGGTGACTGGTAAATTGAAACTTGCATAACTTCGGATCCGGTTGACGAAAAATATTGAATAAAAACTATTTTGAAGGGCTTGAAATACACTTTAAGACGATTATCTCAAAATTTAATATTTACATTTTTTTATCATCGTTTTTTTTTTGTTTTTTATTATCAATTTATTAAAATGAAAAAAATATGACCGTATTCCTCTTTTAATTCTAAATGAAAGCTGAAATTTTCAAAATGGTGAACGAATGGGAACTATTTTGATTCTAAAAAAAAGTTAAAAGAAGAGGACGCGTCGTTTAGTGTTAAGCTAGCCCGCAGCGATGCGTGTACTTTGTAAAAAAGTCGCAGCGTTCGAGTTAAGCACTTCGGACACACAATTGTTTAAAATAGATTACTGCAGAAGTAAATAATATATAAATCTAACCTATATTTCAATGAATGATATTTATTATTAATTTTTATACCCATTTAAAAGTACACGGTCGAATAACTCCTAAACGGTAGGTACGTTGTATGAAAAAAAGTTTCAAATAAAAGTTGTTCGGTAAAGAAGGGGACATATTTCTCGATTCTTTTCATTATTGTAACTTCAACTCTTTAGCAATGGTGGTTTCACCCCTAATTTTTTCAAACGGAACCATGGGTCAAGTGGCACCGCAAATTAAAAGTATATCAAAACTACATTTAGGGATGTAATTAGATTTAAAATTTATCGATTCGTTTTGGAGAACAAGAGCATCCAAAAATCAAAAATTAAAAAATTAAATATTTTTTTTTACAAAAACTATTAGGTTTTCGATACATGTTGTAATGAACTTTTCTTTTGGAAATGACGATCTCAATCGTTGGTTTAATTTACATAAAGTTTATTTAACACCCTGTACATATATACAGAGTGTTAGGGAAATGACTTTCTTAAATAAGTGCAGTATGTCTTGAAGTTTGACTAGGTCATTCAGGAACACCCTGTATAATCATTCAAAAATACAAAGTAAAATGTTAGAAATTAAAGCACTGTCCGAATATTTTCGTAACCGACTGTATGTATGTATGTACCTATCGATAATTAGAATTAAATAAAGTCTAACGTTTTTTAATTACATACCTATATTAAAATGTATTATTAAACTCTTTACCTAATTAATAGCTGCATGGGAACTTCCTCATAAAACTCCAAAATACGTTTTAAAAAGTTTTATATAATTTCTGAAGCAATGGTTTTCTCTCGCCTTCTCCCTCATTGGAACACGAATTTTGAGAGAACTTTGTGTTTAATAAGTTTTCGGTGCAGTTCAAATTTTGAGTGCCCCGATGCATGAAATGGCCTGTCGTCTGACAAATAATTCTTTTGCCTGTGTGCGAATAACTCGGAAATTGGATCGCAGCACCGAGA
Organism: Hypothenemus hampei; assembly: GCA_013372445.1. Taxonomy (NCBI): domain Eukaryota; kingdom Metazoa; phylum Arthropoda; class Insecta; order Coleoptera; family Curculionidae; genus Hypothenemus; species Hypothenemus hampei. The sequence goes on along the minus strand of JABRWK010000173.1, from coordinate 45,173 downwards.
GTTTGTTTACCCATACCGACAACAAACAATTTTTTCTTTTCGAGCAGAAATCTCATGCACGTAGTAGTGTAACCAGATCTATTAGTTTTTCGTTATACAAGGAGGGACAATAGTAGACACAGATGGCTATTCTAATATAAAATTAGTAGTTCTTTTGCAATTGCAAACTAAATAAAAATAAAATCCAATTTTTGAATATCTTGTAACATAACCTTTATTTTATATCACAAATTTAACATGAGATACAGTCAGTCAAAATGAAACTCGTACACCCAAAAATATATAAGAAAATAGCCCAACTGGGTTTAAATATGCATCTTCGAATAAACAAATCTGTATGGTTGGTTGCAGAATTTGTAATATTTGTTGAAAATAACAATAAGAATCCACTACAGACAAAAAAAAATTGAATCTGAAAAAAAAATGTACTGATATGATTTTTGTGATAGTCAAAGTTAAACTCATACACTCTTTAAATCGCTCTTGTATTAGACTTCTAGGTGAAAATTTGATCCTGTAAGTATTTTGCTAATCCTTTTTAACAATGTTTAACTCATATATTTCACGATTAGAATATTAAATTGCAATATGGGTCGCCAACGTGGACAAGTTAGTACCTCTGAACGAGAATTGATAATTCATCACTTACATTCAGGAAAATCTTATCGTCAAATAGGCAAAATTGTAAATAGAAGTCATACAACTGTTCAAGGTATTGTAAATCGTTTTTTATATCAACATAGAATTAAGAACAAAGTTCGCAAGAGCCCCAAAAAAATTTTTAACAATTATGATGAAAGGTGGATTTTGCGGAAAGTTGCACAAGATCCTAAGATATCAGCTCCTAGATTGGCTAAATTAGTAGAAAAATATTTGCACAAAAAAGTAAATCCACAAACAATCCGAAATTTATTAAATAGACACAAAATTCATAGCAGAGTAGCGCGAAAAAAGCCGTGGGTCAGTAAAGTAAACCGTACTAAACGTTTAATTTTCGCTGAAGAATATCGAGATAAGGATTTTTCTTTTTGGAAAAATGTGCTGTTTACGGACGAAAGTAAATTTAACCTATTCGGATCTGATGGACAACATCGTGTATGGAGAAAACCGAATGAGGCCTTAAAACAACAACATTTACGTGCGACTGTGAAGCATGGAGGTGGTTCGGTAATGGTCTGGGGCTGTATGACAGCCAAAGGTCCCGGTTTTCTTAACTTTATCGACGGAATCATGGACCAGAATATGTATTTAGAAATATTGAAGGGTAATGTCAAACAAAGTGCTCAAAAACTTGAAATTGAAGAGACATTTTACTTCTATCAAGACAACGACCCCAAACATAAAGCACAGAAAGTCAGGTCCTGGCTTCTTTACAATTGTCCGAAAGTTATTGAAACACCGCCCCAAAGTCCTGATTTGAATGTAATCGAGAATTTGTGGAGTCAGTTGAAAGTAGCCATAAGAAATCACACTATTTCTAACAAGGAACAACTGAAAACTGTACTTATGGAGGAATGGGCCAAAATAACACCTGAATATTGCGAAAAACTGGTCCAATCGATGCCTAATAGGTTAAAAGAAGTCATAAGAAACAAAGGCTTTCCCACCAAATATTAAATAATTGTATTTTACATTAAAATTAAAATTTTCTTAAAGTGTACGAGTTTTACTTTGACTATTAAAAAACATAGCTTCGCATTTTTCTTAGAAATTATTTTTTTTTATATATTATGTTAGAATTTAAATGCCTATGTTTATGAGTTGTTTCTAAAAATACAATTTATTTTATTTAAAAATACATATTTTATAACTTATACGGCGTTTTCGTAAAATCTTTAGGTGTACGAGTTTCACTTTGACTGACTGTA